>JAOANR010000005.1:41326098-41471098 GCA_030278955.1 Hygrophila difformis | reverse complement strand
GTGGCAAAGCAAATACTTGGTGGCGAAACCAGGAAGATCGGAACATTAGTTGGCCAGAATTTCAGGAAGCCCTGCGAGTAAGATTCTACTCCATTAGCGTGAAAAATGCTAAGTATGAGGAATTCGTCACTCTAAGGCAAGGCAATCGCTCTGTCCACGACTACTATGAGAAATTCAACGAACTCATTCGCTTTGCTCCGGGACTGGTAAACACTGATCATGCACAGGCTCAGAAGTTCGAGCTCGGCCTGAACCGGGAAATCCGCGAAGGATTGGGAGGAAAACAGTTTTTCAGTCTCCAGAAGCTTTATGACCGAGCCATGACAGTGGAGAGAATTCGACAACCTAAGCGAAGGGAGGAAAACGTCGGACAGTCCTCTACTGCTAATAAGAAAGGGCGCTTTGAAAGGAAACATGATAGAAGGAACCTTGGGCCACGCCAGAACTTCTATGGCCCCAACCCAAGAAATGACAATCGCCCTCCTATTCCACTACCTTGCCCTAAGTGTAACAAACGTCATTGGATGCAAGCCTGCCCCAGATTTGGGGACTGTTTCAGATGTGGCCTTAATGGCCATATGGTCAATGATTGTGGCATACGTTTGGACGTTAACAGATTGCGGGAGGATCTCAAGAGGGACCCTCGCTACAAAACAGAGGAATGCTTGAAAGGGAAATCAGGGAACCTACAGCCAAACCAGGGTCGTAATCAGACAAACCCTCCACCAGTTGCTCGGAACAACCAGGGGCGACTGAACGTGGTTAACCGAGCTGATCTCCGTGAAGCTGACGACGTCATAGCTGGTACGTTTACAGTTAAAGGTTTTTCGACATATGTTTTATTTGATTCTGGAGCATCATATTCCTTCATAGCAAGTAAGAAAGCGGAACAACTAGGATTTAGAACACCTAGTACAGTAAACTTAGGTGTTTCTTTACCTAATGGGATAGTGGTGAATTGCTCACAGAAGTATATGGACGTGCCAATCCTTATATGCGGGGTTGTGTTTGCAGCGGACTTGATTAAGTTCGACTTGCAAGACTTTGACATAATTCTGGGAATGGATTGGTTGACACGACACAAGGCTACCATTGACTGCGCTCAACAGAAGGTAACGGTGTATGGTCCCAATAAGAAGAGATTATCTATCTATGCGGAGCCATCGAAACCGAGGATTAAGATCGTCACGGCTCTAAAGATGAGGGAGTTAGCAACTAAAGGATATCCGATTTATCTCTGTCACGTTGAGGACAAAGAAGCTGAGGGAATTGTCCTAGGGAAAATCCCGGTTGTTCGAGATTTTCCGGACGTATTTCCAGATGATATACCGGGAATGCCACCACACAGAGGAGTAGAATTTACCATCGATTTGGCGCCAGGGACGCAACCTGTGTCCAAAGCCCCATATCGGATGGCACCTGCAGAGAGCAAGGAATTAAAGGAGCAACTGGAAGAATTACTTAATAAAGGTTACATCAGACCAAGTACGTCACCATGGGGAGCTCCAGTGTTGTTCGTTCGCAAGAAAGACGGTAGTATGCGACTTTGTATAGACTACCGTGGATTGAATCAGGTGACAATAAAAAATAAGTATCCTCTCCCAAGGATCGATGATCTATTTGATCAATTGAAAGGTGCAAGGATATTCTCAAAAATTGATCTGAGATCTGGATATCATCAGCTGAGGGTGGCTGAAGAGGATATTCCAAAGACGGCTTTTCGAACCAGATATGGCCATTATGAATTTACAGTAATGTCATTCGGGTTAACGAATGCCCCAGCAGTATTTATGAGTCTGATGAATGACGTTTTCCGCGAGCTGTTGGATATCTGCGTAGTAGTGTTCATTGACGATATTCTGATCTACTCCAAAGGGGAGCGCGAGCACGAGGAACACTTACGCAAAGTTCTGACAATACTAAGGGATCACCAGTTGTACGCAAAATTGTCAAAATGTGAATTCTGGCTGAACAAGGTGTCCTTTCTTGGACACACCATATCAGCTGAAGGAATTTCGGTGGATCCAGCCAAAGTGTCAGCAGTGGTTGAATGGCCTGTACCGACTTCGCAGACTGAAATAAGAAGTTTCCTTGGTTTAGCAGGATATTACAGACGGTTCGTGCAAGACTTCTCTAAGATCGCCAGACCGTTGACGCAGAATTTGAAAAAGGGAAGCAAGGTGATATGGACCCCGGAGTGCAACGCTGCGTTCGAGACATTAAAAAGGAGGCTAACCACGGCTCCTATACTAACACTTCCTACAGACACAGATGATTTTGAGGTATACAGCGATGCATCCAAGAATGGACTAGGGTGTGTCCTAATGCAGCTCAGAAAAGTAATAGCTTATGCATCTCGACAGTTGAGACCTCACGAAGAAAATTATCCCACACATGACCTAGAACTTGCAGCGGTCGTGTTTGCACTGAAAATATGGAGACACTACCTGTATGGGAGGAAATGCAAGATCTACACCGATCATAAGAGTCTAAGGTATATTTTTACTCAGAAAGAGTTAAATATGCGACAAAGGAGATGGTTGGAATTGATTAAAGATTATGATTTGGATATTATTTACCATGAGGGTAAAGCAAATGTCGTAGCAGACGCACTTAGCCGCAGGGCTACGCATATGACAAGTATGAAGGTCATTCCACCGGAGTTGTATAAGGAGATAGCCAAATTTGGAATCGAGTTGGTGTATGAAGGGACACCAACAAGATTGTTTAGCACGATTGCTATTCGGCCAGATTTCTTTGAGGAAATTCAAGCTGGTCAACAAGGGGATGTTAAGCTGGAGAGAATAAAGGCCAAGATTGAACAGGGAAAGGCATCAGACTTCCAAATGGAAGCAGATGGATGTATTAAATTTCGGGGACGTTGGTGCATACCACAAGCATGTACCGAGTTAAAAAGAAAAATTTTGGAAGAAGGACATGAGACGCCATACTCGGTTCATCCGGGAGGAGATAAGTTGTACAAGGATCTAAAGGAACATTTTTGGTGGCCTCGAATGAAAAAGGAAGTAGCAGATTTTGTTGAGCAATGTCCTATCTGTCAGAAGGTTAAAGCGGAAAGGAAGAAACCCATCGGATTGGTTAAACCATTGGAAATCCCAACCTGGAAATGGGATAGTATCTCGATGGACTTTGTCTCAGGATTGCCGAGGACACCATCGGGATATGATAAAATTTGGGTTATCGTCGACAGGCTAACCAAGGCTGCTATTTTCATACCTATGCGAGAAAAATGGAGTATGGAACAGTTAGCAAAGGCCTATGTGGAGAATGTGGTGAGGAGACATGGAGTTCCGCAGGACATAGTGTCAGACCGCGATGGGAGATTTACTTCAAATTTCTGGACGAAGCTTCAAGAGGCACTTGGTACAAAGCTCAACTTAAGTACGGCTTTTCACCCGACAACTGACGGACAAACTGAGAGGACTATTCAAACACTTGAGGATATGTTGAGATCATGTGTCTTGGAGTTTGGTGGTAGCTGGGAAAAACATTTGGCACTAATAGAGTTCTCTTACAACAATAGCTATCACGCGAGCATTGGAATGGCACCGTTTGAAGCTATGTACGGGAGGAAGTGCCGCAGCCCTCTATGTTGGTTCGAGAAAAATGATCCGATCCAAGTTGGACCCCAAATGATCGAAGAGTCAAGAAAAATAATTGAAAAGGTCCAACAACGGATTAAGGCGGCTCAAGATAGACAGAAAATGTATGCTGACAAGCATCGAAGAATTGGCGAATTTAAAGTAGGAGATAAGATCCTTCTTAAAGTATCTCCCATGAAGGGTGTAATGAGATTTGGCAAGCGCGGAAAATTGAGTCCAAGATATATTGGACCTTTTGAAATAACTGCTAGAGTCGGACCATTGGCCTATAGATTGGCCCTACCAGAAGAATTATCCAGAGTTCATAATGTATTTCACGTATCTCAACTTAAGGAATATCATCAAGACCCGAAAAGGGAAGTGATGCCAGAGATAATCGAATTGGATGAGAACTTAACATATGAAGAGCATCCCGTGCGAATCTTGGATTCAAAGGAGCGAACCACTAGGCGAAAATCGATCCGGATGGTAAAGGTGCAGTGGTCAAGGCATGACGAGAGAGATGCAACTTGGGAGGTAGAAACTGATATAAAGGAAAAGTACCCCGAATTGTTCCACGAGATTTGAAAACCAAGAATCACTTGGTGTACCATGTAAGAGAATATATTAGTGTATTGAACTACTTATTATAATGCTAGATTTTTTTCATGACCACATTGTGTGGCTTCGAGGACGAAGCCTTATTTTAAGGAGGGTAGACTATAACACTCCATAAAATTTTGCATAAAATCTAAATTTCAAATAGTGACATTTAAATTTTCTATAATGAAATGTCTTCTAAATTCTAGTTGTTGATCATTGAATAATTTAAAATAATATTTTTCCAAAGGACTATTTAATTGAAATTAATTAGCCATTTTTAAACCTAAAACCCCAACTAACATTTTAACACAAATTAAATCGTGTAAGGAGCTACAATTGAAATATTTTAAAAACTTGGGTCCACTAGTTATAAACTTTGGAATAAATATAATTGGACATGAGTTAGTGGTAGAATAAATTGCATGGTTGAATTTAAATTTTTAGCTAGTTATATTAAGTAGTATTTAAATAATTAATTGGTACAAGTCCGATGGTACCATTAATTTATAAATGTCGGATTCAATATTTTTACATATGGATTAAAATATTAAGTTAAGCCTTCCCCCTTTTCTTAAAAATATTAGCCCATTTAATTGATGAAGATTTATATTTTGTCCACACTGTGATAGCAATTGTCCCGGATTGAAAGAATTGGAAGTCTATTATTATTTCCATTAAGTTAAAATTTCAAGTGTTACGAAATTATTAAATTCATAATTTAGATTAATTAACTAATTATGTTCATGATTAGTGAAATTGAATAGGGCCACCATGTTATGTGATTCAATAAGCAAATTAAGAGAACAAAACACTACACTTTAAGAGGTAATTGCGTAAACGAATGGCAAAGGATTGAGGGTTATAAATCAATTAATTATTTGATTGATGGCAATATATAGATATTTGTAGTATATTTTATTTGTCGGTAAGAATGCCTAGTTGCCGACAAAAAAAAAAAGCTGCCTATTGTCCTATTTAAAGCTCCTCCTAGTGCCCAACACCCCATTCAATTTTATTTTTATTTTTATTTTTATTTTTGTTTCTAAAGCTACCACTAATTAATATTAAAGAAAGGGGAAGCATTGGCACCAATTTGTGGAAAAGAAAAGAGGTATGAGAAGGACTGCAGAATGCAATTGAAAGGAAACCAAATAGTATAGGGGCGGCTAAGGGAGAGAGAATAGATTAAATGTATTGATTTGAGTATGTTAGCCAGCCGTAAAAAGGGGAGGCATGAATAAGTAGATATTCAACAAATGAAATGTTGAGTAATTGTATAAGGGAAAATGTGAGTGAGCAAGCAGTCAAGACCCATGACCCCATCATTTTATTTTTATTTTTATTTTTATTTTTTATTTTTATTTTTATTTTTTTTTGCTGGTAACCCCATCATTTTATTTGACAAATACATGACATTCACGAGTGTCTAGTGGATAATTGAATATCTGGATACAATGGGCAACCGACACTTTCTCCTCCAATTATTAATAGGACCTCTTGCATTTCCAAAACCCACAACCCACCTTCATTTTGCTTTATTTTTTTTAGCTACCTCATTTATTTCTTTGTCTTCTGCATTTTTTTTCTTCCTCCTCTGCGTTTCCATCCTTCCTGTCATCTGTTTTATTTTTCTTTTCTTTTCTTGGTGATTCCTTTACTATTGCCCACAAAGGGGTGTTCGAGCTCAGCAGCTATTTTCCATGTAGCAAAGCATATGTAAGTATTTTGGTAAGGTTTACCAAAATGGGGAATTTTTAATTAATATTTCTGTTAAAATATTGTTATAGTATACTAATTAATCATTAAAATTTTCCTAGTCAAATAGCTGTAAAGGGGTATCCGCTCGTAGCCTATGCTTGTGTCATATCCTCCCAACGATAACAGTAAGTGGATTTTTACTCTTTGGAGTAAGCCCAATTTTATTTTAGCTTGAGCATAAATTTCAATACCGCATTTATATTTTAAATTTATGCTTATTGCTCCCTACTGCTTTTGGAATATTGGTATGCCATTTTTACTGTGCTTAATAATTGTTATAACCATTCTCAAAATCCTACGGATTTTTGAGCGCGCATTGTTACGGGGGTGGGACTGTGTGTGGGTCGCTGCTGCCCAACTCCCACGTTTGTTGTGCAATATTTAGCCACACGGGGACTACTGGGATTATTCAGCCCGATGCCATTACCTTATCTCACAGTGGGTTTGAGGAAATTTCTTACCTCCCCCACACCCTTGAGTGTATGTGTGAATTGGGCCCTACGGCGGGGAACCTGCACATCACGGTGGCTGAGATAATTATTTCTCGGTAACGCATATTGTTATATTATCTGTTCCCGGGATATAGACTAATATTTCATTTATGTATAAATTATCCTCGTTTAAGCATGCCTTATTCCCTAAATATTATTTAAATTATTTCCGTAACTCGACCTCCTCCGGGAGTAAGGGTCTACTTACTCAGCGATTGTTTTTCGCTGACTCTACACTTTTCATATTCATTCGCAGGTTTTGATATTGGTGAAGATCAGTAAACATTTCACGCATCGGGCACGGTTTGGGTTTATTCCGAATAATTTAAATTTGAGTGCAAGTTATGTATAATATTTTAAATCTCCTTAATGGAGTCAAACAACTTGGCATATGTGTGTTAAATAAGCGAGGACGTATATTTTAAAGTTTCCACCGTTCCTGTAATTTATGCGCCTCATATTTCAATGTATGATGAACGATTATATCTATATATAAGTGTGTGTGATGAACTATTTTTTTTAGTGTCTCTTTTATTAAATAAATTTATTAAACTTATTTTATACTTGTTACAGCATTATAAGTTTATGCGTAAATTATATGTTAACTTATCCGGAAAGTAAGTAACATATATATATTAAACTCTGATTTTATGCAAGTATGCCTGCTAGCCGTAGCGTATTCCGGACGGCCCGGAATGCGTGGCGGTAACATCGGCCCATTCTTCCCGCACTGTGCTTCCGCTTTTCTTTTAGGGAAAATGGGGGTGTTACAGGTTTTGTAGTTTTTAACTGTTTGATTAGGTAAAACAGCTAATAAATTTTGTTTGCTGGCTTCGGCTCATCCAAAAAAAAACAGTTAATAAAGATGTTTAGTAAGTATAGGGTCTGTTTCACAATTAATTGTTGGATTTTAACTCCCATGTGAGTAATAAATTAATCAAAATTAGTTGTTTCACAATTTTGAGGCCAACTTTTTATCATAAGCTGAAATCCAAAATAATATTATTTGCAGCATCTTCAAAAGAAACTGATTGGACATTGTTTTAAGTTATTTTTTTTTAAAAAAAATCTACTTTATCTAAAAAATTAGCTGAATCGATTTTGATGTTTGGCCAAATAGGGCCATAGTTTTAGAATAGAGTATGGGTTCCAAATACTTTTTCCAAACATTTTAAGTTTTCATTATCAACAATATTTTACCAAATAATTTTTAAAAAAAACCATCAAATAGTTGGTCAAATCCACATACTAAATTAGCTAACATTTAACATTTAACAGTTAATTTAATTAGCTAACAGATAACAATTAATCGTCAAATAGGGTAGACAGTTTTCGGAAGCTTTCGAAACCTACTTTCCAATTTAATTAATATTTTAATTATTTGAAAAAGTACAACTACTTTAATAAAAGTTAATCATCTTACGGATCAAACATTTAAGTTTGTAAATCCCCTAGTAATGTAGCAATAATCTTAGATGAGGATGTACATGGGTTTGTGGTAAAATGGCTTCGGCCACCTTCCCAAGAAACAAAAGAAAAGGGAAAAAAAAAGAAAAAGAAAAGAAAGTGCAATTACTTCTAATTTCAACCCTAATAAAAATATATTAGTTCTAAAGCTCAACGTTCAAACAATTCCAGTTTGCAATTACAGCCAGTTATATAAGACATACCCTAAAAGTTGGGGGTTTTGCTTTGCCAAGTTAAATATGGGTTTTCCAGGTACATATATGAGGTACATATATGAGATTCATGCCTAGGTACTTAGCTAATTTGATCGCCGGACGCAACGCTTCATAGTAAACACGCATTTAATGCAAATAATTAAGGCCCTATTTGGTTTCTTGTAATATTTTTACAAATTTTGGAATCTAAAGCAATTGGATTTGGCAAGATTTGGATTCTTACACAGGTTTTGTTTACATTGTTTCAAAACCTTCATTGCATCGTCGGGATGGGGGATCCACCTTCATTGCATCCCTCTGCAGTTGATCGTCTTGTTTGGATGGGGGATCCCTCAGGAAAATATTCTGTTTCCTCGGGCTATGAATGGGTACTGCATCGTCGTGGTGTTTACAAGGATAAGCTTCAGAGTTGGATATGGAAGCTCCATTGTCCGCAGAAAGTTCGGCTCTTGGTGTGGCTTTTAGTGAACAACTCTCTGCCGTCTAATGCCTTGCGATTCCGGAGGCTGATGGCTTCCTCTTCGATCTGCACTCTTTGTGATGCCCCGGAGGAGACGGCGTGGCACATCTTTTTCGAGTGCCCTTGGGCGGTTCAGGCTTGGTCGCTTATGGGCTGCCCCTCCCGGGTACCAAGGTATGTTGATAGTGTGGCTATTCCTCATGTTTTCCAGTCGTTCTGTCGTCGGCAAACAGGTCACTTTTGGGTGTTGATGTGGAACGTGTGGCTTGGCAGGAATGCATTTTGCATGCATGGTGAATTTCCTAGCAGCCATGCCACTGCTCGTAAGTCTATTCATCTTGGTATTGCCTTTGATAGGGTGTTTATGATACAAGCCAAGGCCAGACAGCTTCGGTTGGTTTCTTGGAACCCACATCGATATATGGGTATTCTTCTACATGTTGATGGCAGTTCTATTGGTAATCCGGGCCCTGCTGGATTCGGGGGAGTTATTCGGACAGGTGATGGTCAATGGGTTGAGGATTTTTCTGGCTTCATTGACATTGCATCTAATCTAGTCGCTGAACTCACTGGCATTTGGCGAGGTAGTCGGTTGCTATTTCGAAAAGGAATTCTTGAGGCTCTATGTTTTTCTAACTCTTCAGAAGCCATGCGGCTTCTTCACACAGGTGTCAGTGAAGATCATATGCTATTTCCTATCGTGAAGAATATTTCGGATATTCTTCGGCTTCGCCCGGGTTATAAATGGGTTCATACTCTCAGAGACGGCAACACGGTTGCAGATATTTTGGCGAAGAAATGTGCCAAATCCTTAGAATTTTATACGACGTGGGCCTTCCCTCCGAATGATGCCCAAGGAAGTCTTACCGCTGATCGGGTGGGACCTGGTTTCCTCGATTCTAGTTTGTTCTATTTCTTTCCTTTCCTTACCTCCATGTTGTAGTATTTTTTAGCTTCCTTCTTTGCTGACGTTTTCACGTCACTGTTAAAAAAAAATTGTAAAATAATGTTTGTGATGTGAATTTGTCAAATGATTCATAATATATACAAAATTAATATTCGTTAATTTAATTACATTGTTTTCTATTTCATTTATATAATATAATTTTATTTATTATATGATTTACATTTTTATTTTATATTTTTTATAATCTTAAATTTAAATATTAGTATTTTTTTATGATTTTTCATTAAGGTCTTGTTTAACGGTTGTGTTGTGGTAGAGATTTATAAAATCTATACCATACGGACATTCATTTATATCCATTGATCAATAATAAATTTCGATGGTTTGGATTAATTATAGGGTTAGTTTTGTAATTTTGTTATTTTTGTACTTGATATGTAAGGAATTGTGTTTTCTGTTTCCTAATCCAAAAATATGCTATTTTTTTTTTGGGGGGGGGGGGGGGGTGTGGTGGAAGATTTCTAAAATATGATAGAAGCTTTAGATTCATCGCAGTAGATTTTCATATAAAAAAACGTCAAAATCAGAGTACATTAGAGAAAGTTATAGCCATTTGAAGTTTATTGCGATTTCAGCAACTCGATATTTACACCTCAGTGACGCAACCTACACGATTTAGCGACATGACCCCCACAACTCAGCGACATAGCCCATGTAATTCAGCAACATGGTTCTATTATTTCAGCTACACAATTGTATTCATTTCAGCGACATAGTTCTACGCATTTCAGGGACATCATTATATGAAAATCTGCTATGGTGGTGGACGTGCAGAAGGTTGAAGAGCCACGGTACATCAGGGGCGTTGACGGGGAAAGATGACGATGGTGGTGGAGATGATGGTATAAGAAGATCGCCGGTGAGCTGATGATGGCCGATGATTGATGAATCATGGCTCCAGATTTGAGTTGAGTTGGTGTAGGAGACATGGGCCGAAGTTGATGGAGAATTGGGTTGCAGATTGTTGGTTGGTGACTCCTTGGGCCGATATAGTCTTTGATGGGTCAATTAAATCCTCCGGTCCAATTAAAAAGGGGCTCCTCCTCTATTTGTTGGGCTTCAATACATCTTGAGCCATGATTTGTCCTCCACAAATTGATTAATTCAAGCCCAAATAAATTTCGATTATTTTTCAGGTTGGTCGGGACATCCATGTCACATAATAAGCATATTGAAAAGTTACTGTTGAGCTCAAGGTCTAAGCTGCTTCTCTCCCTTCCTTTCATTAGTTAGTTAGTTTTTTTTTTGTTTTTTTTTTGTTTTTGTTTTTGTTTTTATTTTACTGAGTATTGCGTGTGTGCTCTCAATTATGCTCTTCTGAAAAGCAACCAATTGAATGAAATGGAAAGGCGAGGTGTTTTACTTGGTCTGCAGGACCAAGAATTAAATCCCTCGAGCAATTCTGACAAACGATATTGATAGTATTATTTTGATGATGAAACATCTTGTGCACCTGCATTTCGTGTGGTGCTCAAACAATTGATTCAAAGATGCCTCTCTGATGCTGTTGAATCAGGAAATGTGTTTGCAGATGCTATATTGCAGCATCTTTACCGATGGATTTGCATGTTACTGGATGTGAACTTTGCTTGAATGCAATTTCTAAATTTTTATATTAATTCCTTCTTTTTTTTTTGGTCCTTTCTTTCTTTTAATCTATACTGTAGTCCAAACTCTAAACTCGATGATCCTGCTCTTCGTCGAAAGCTCCATAAGGTGAGCATTATCAGGAAATATGAGAGTAATATTGTCTCAAAAATGAAATAACACTATGCATCGATCAATAAACAATCATTAAATTGTAGGGCATTGTGTTTTCTATTTCCATAGTGCTATTGTTCAGAATTGGGATCTCAGCTGGGAAGCTTCTTTGAATATTCATTATGATCTTTTGGAAATCTATATCTATATATTTATACTAATATATAAATGTGCCTTTTGAGAGTTAGCGGATCTGCTAGTAGATAATGGATTTGAAGAGAAAACTGTGAAACAATCTACTATTCGAATCTGCTAACTCCCAAACATGCCCAAAGTAAACTGTCGAAACACGCATACATATTCCCCCAAAATTTTGGCATTCACATAAATCACCTTTTTTATTCTCTCTCATACAATGACTTATTTACGAAAATGCCATTTTTTCAATTAAATTAAATGGAAAAGAAAATCAGTAAATGGATCCACAAATGCCATATACCCAATTTTCAAATTAAATTAAATGAAAAAGAAAATCGTCAATTGAGTCCAATTTTCTCTGTAAATACTGCCCTGGAGAACATTTGAGCGTTTTTTTGTTGTCCGTTCAGAGTATCGCTTATTGGAGGTTTGCAGCATTAGATAATCTCCAACTGACAACACCAAATTTAAACCTGAAATGCAGTAAATATCTCATCAAACATTATTTCATCTCCAACCGAAAATACTAAACTCAAATCTAAAAATATATTCTATATAATATTCTCTTTTTATGTTTTCAAAATAAAAAAAATAGTGTTCGAATAGTGTTGGTGTGATGAACAATAATAACTCAAATTTGAGTTTGAGTTATTGCAAAATGGGGAAAAACACATTTTGCATTTGCGTTTGGAGTACTATTGACCCAAATCTATCCATTTTTTGGGTTTTTGGCGTTCGGTTGGAGATGCTCTTACTTATTCATGCATTAATGGCCTTTTTCTTTGTTTAATATTGCAGATTTTTAATTTATTTTTTGTTGCTTTAGATCTGTTCTTCTTCTCTCATTCTCTTAAAGAAATGTTGCTCTTTCCATAATTTTTCTTTATTAGAAAACTCTTTTCAATTTAATCTAATGGGTGGAACGGATTTTATGCAGATTCCTCGCCGGCGACATCCCCTGTTGCGAGACCTCCTCTGCTTGCACCTTCGAACAAATCTGGCCCGGTGAGTAACGCTTATAGTTCATTGAAGATTCTTTTGCGCACTAATCTATTTTAGTTTTCTATTATAATGATTATCAATATTCTCTATTGTTTTATATTTCCGATTTACAGTCTTCCGTCTTTGTCGATCCCCAATTGAAGAACCCTAATTTATGAATGTAATTGTATCAAGATTTGGAGATTTTAGTTAATTTTGGTTGGGTATTTGCTTCATTAATAACTGTATTTTTTCGGCTCTATTTCAGATTGTGATTTCTTGGAGGATGCAGTTGGATTCTGACCATGAAGGACTAATGGATATCTACTTGACAATTGATATAATATTAGCTTCTGTAACAATTGTTCATTATCCACTTTGTGTTCTTGCAGTGGCTATATCTGCAGCCAAAGATAAGATTGGTGGAGGTGGTGCCGGCAAAGACAAGCCCTGTTGTCTTCTCCAATTGGATTCATTGTTTGAATAGTTTTATTGGAAACAATACTTATTATCCTAGCTTTAGTGGCGTTATTGAGATTATTTACCTTGCAATACAACCAAACTTAGCATGGTTGTCCTGACATACAGTCCCGAGTTGTTCAATGTTCAGATAGAGAAAGGTTCTATAACATATTTTATCACCTCTGTGCTGGTGCTCCACAGCCTTAGAGGTACAATATTGTTCCCAATTGTGTATGTAGTTGTAGAAGAAATTAGCAATCTCACAATAGCTTAAACATATTGGCCATGTTTGATTTGTTGTATTGGGCCTCATTGTATTAATTTTATGCATAGAAATAATACATACTCATGTTTGGTTGTTTTTGGAATATGTACATGTATTATTTTAATGAGGCCATGGTGTATAATTTAATACAGGGGTGGGATGCGGGTTTAGACTGTGTTCATTCTTATTCCCGTCTCTTTCAATTTTTCTACGCATCCTTCTCCTCCCCTCCCAGTCGAACACACACGACTCATCCCCTTCCTAAAATCCCGTCGACACAGCGGCGGCGAGTGGCTACAACGGCGGGCAGCGGCGGCGGCGGGCAGTGGCTCAGGTTTGTTCCGGCTCTCCTAAACTTTGTCTTTTTTCCTTTTCAATCTTTGCTTATCGGAATTGGGTTTTGGGTCTTCTCCCCAATTTTGCCATGTCTTCTCCCTGTCAAATTAATAAAGTTCATTCTCCCTGTCAAATTAATATAGTTATGTAAAACTTCATTCTCCGTGTTTATATTGTTAATTGCGTCTTCTCCCCAGTTTTGGTTCATTCTCCCCAATTTTAATAAAGTTCATTCTCCCCAATTTTGGTTTTTGCGTCTTCTCCCTGTCAAATTGATTCCATATCGTTAATTCTATGTAATAATGATTCATTTTTTTTTTTATTTTCCTCGTTGAATTCGAATCCTTAACATTAATTAGGTTGAAATTGGTGATTTGTTCTTTAATCAAACCTCATCCAGTAATCCCCATTCTGTGTATATAATTTATACAGACGATATGACTACCAATATAAATTTACTATGAGAGGTTCAATAATTTTATTTTAATATTTATGTTAGTAGGATAAGAGGTTCAGTAAATGCACTAGTATACTTTGATTAGTTCCTGCTAAATCAAGATGGCTGAGTTGAAAGGTTTAATTTATGTTGAGTGAACGATGGGCAGGCCAATTTTCTCAGACATTGATGTTTCTGTCTGGTTTGTATTCTGCTATCATGCATTTTGGTGTCCCTTATTTTTGAGTATGATGAGATGAGGTGTGGGAGTTCACTGGGACGAATCCAAATGTGTTGTGGTGTGGTTATGTTTTATGGCAATAAAGGTTTCATTCTTCTCAAAAAAAAAAAGATGGCTGAGTTTTGATAGAAAATGTATTGGTATCATGCTGTTTGTTTGAGAAATTAGAAAGAGTGAACTAGGTAGAATGACCATGCTAAGGCCATCTCTGTACTTTCAGTTCCATTGGTGTCATCCTGTAGTGCATTTTTTTGTTTAGGTAATATTGCTCTTGTTGGTATGTGGTGATTCTTGAACTTATGCTTGGATTAAATTGTTGTTGGTGTAATATTTCCTGGGTGATTGATAAAAATAATTTTTTATGCAGATATGGACAGAAGGATAATTTTTTTGATAGCATACATGCATTTCATCATGAATCAAACATGAATGATGTTTATGTCCATGGGGATACTGCTAATGTTTTTAGAAATGATGGATGAACATAATGAATAAAAAATGATTCGTAATCGAACATTTACAAGGCATGAAACTCAACTACAATACTTGGATTTCATTATTGGCCATAATGGTACACAATGTGTGGACCAACTACGTGTGCCAGAAAATGATAAATCCTGATATAGATCTAGAAAGGGTGAGATTGCAACAAATATTTTAGGTGTGTGTACCAGAGATATGCAATTCATATTTGTAATGCCTGGTTGGGAAGGATCAGCGTCTGACTCCGGAGTTCTTCGTGATGCTTTAAGTAGGCCAAATGGTTTACGATTTGCGGCAGGTTCATTTAAAAGATTAAATTTTACTATTTTTTTAAATCTATACACACTAACTATATGTTATGCTAATGCTTTTGAATTGATGATTAGGTTGCTATTATCTTGTTGATGCTGGATACACTAATGCTAAAGGATTTTTAGCACCATATAGAGGAACATGATATCATTTATCAGAATGGAGGGTTGGACGTGCTCCTCAGAATAAAGAAGAATTTTTTTAATATGAAGCATTCATCTGCAAGAAACGTTATAGAGCGATGTTTTGGTTTGCTAAAAGTACGATGGGCTATACTTAGAAGCCCATCATATTATCCATTATTACTGCATGTTGCTTGTTACATAATCTTATTAGGAGAGAAATGGTTGTGGATCCTGCAGAGGATGATGATGAGTTGACTGATTTTTTAGAGAATGGAGCACAAGATGATAACTTCATAGGGTTGAGTCTTCAAATCAATGGACAGAGTGGAGTGATACCTTGGCACATAATATGTACGCTGATTGGATCAGATAATTGTAATTTCATGTATATGACGACATTTTTATTAATACTTTGCATTGATAGTTGTTTTTATAGATTGACACATGATATTTTTATAGTGGTATTAGAATAATATTATACTTAATATTATTTTAATATTATTTTAAAATTTATTAATATAGGAAACTGATTTTTATTATATTATAGTATAAATTTATTATTAAATTATAATTTATAATATTATTTACAATATTAATAAATTATTATGTTTATTATTAGTTAAAATATTATTATTAAATTATTATTTTTATTATTATTTAAAAATATTACTAATTTTTAATATAGAATTTTTAATTATTTCATATGTAAAGAAACTACTTTTTTATTTAACAATAATACAGTGCAATCCAATGCGCCAAACACTGTATAATAATTATACAATATGCCACCAAACACTGTGTAACATTAATTTAATACAATACACCATAATACATCATACTACAATACACCCGCATTAAATAATACAATATATCATAATACAATACAATGTTCCAAACGTGCCCAATTATGCTTAATATAGAAGTGTATGATATATTATGCTTAATATAGACAATTAAGCAATTAGCAATCTCACAATAGGGGAAGTGTATGATATATTATGCTTAATAAATATCTATAGCAATTAATTTTATGTGTACATGTCTCTGTCTTGCTGACTCTATTTCATTGCTGATTGCTGATAGTCGCTGATGGCTACCACAAGGCTCTGGATTTGGAGAAGTGCTAGGCATATGGACGATATGATGACTATGCTCCTCCGGGCTTTGAAGGCCACGGAAACGTCGATGATGGGGATTATGATTATGCCTGGGTTGCTTAGCTTGATGTTAGCCGACCAGTTGAATTTATAATTGATTTCTAAAGTTGAACTAAAATAACTTGTAGTGGATGTATGAGAAAAGCTCTTATTCTTGATTCATAGTGTATTTCATATTTCCATGTATTTGCTGAACAAAATAAGTACCTTATATGAAAGTGGAAGTGTAAAACACCAGAGAACGCCAAAAAGAACCGGGTGAATTGCTGAAGGAATAGGTGTTTAAAACCATTGAACACGAGGGGGTATCATCTGTTTGGTCCTTTAAATTTTAGTATTATGACTTATTATTTGTATTATAACGCTGGTTTGATTGTGTTTTTAATTAGAAAGACTTATTTATTATAATGCGTTAGTTAGTTAAACAAACTGGATGGAGCGCGGACCCTTTAGATTTCACGTATTACGACTTATAATTTGTATTGCAATGTTGGTTTAACTGTGTTTTTTAATTACTAAGACTTCCCTATACTAATGCTTAATTTAGTTTACCTAACCGTGCATAGCGCGGGTGTTATTACTAGTTGGGTTGAAAGAATGCAATTTCCATCTTAAAATAGTTTAGATTTTGGGGAGTCGAAGAGATTGATGCTGTTGCCATTGTAGATGTGCGGGAGTCGAAGAGATTGCTACAACAGTATGCAGACAGAATTGAAGGATCTGTTCGCGTGAGTCTTGGAGACTAAATCTTCTTGGACTCTGAAAAGGAACGACTGATTGTATTAATTGCACAGAGAAAAAGATTGCTAATTTAAAATGAAATTTTAGGGTTTGGTCCGCGGGTTGGCCCTCCCCCGTTTGGGCTCAACTTGCCGGAGCCCACCGTCGCCTGGGCCAGCCCATTTGGGCCTGCTTTCAAACGGGCCAGAAAAAAACTCAACCCAACCCACTATTTTTTAAGCGGGGCGGGCTGGCCCAGGGCCTAGCCCATTTTGATACTTCTAAATAAAAAATTAATGAGATGGTATATGTTTTAATTTTGGATGTTTAAGCGAAAAAGGTCGTCGATAACAGCCGTCGGAAGCACGGTTCAATAACCTATAAGTAGAGATTGTGCATTAGGTTGTTACATACTAATCAAAGTATCTGTACATTTCTGGCAGAAATATATGCATATAACATATGACACGTGGGTACATAGTTTGTGAGATTGTTGGAATATGTTAATTCATTGGATTGTACACAGTGCCAAACATTTAAGTATTTACTAATTGTACAAAAGTTAGAGTGTTTTGTGTATTTTTCAATGTATTCGTTAGCGTCCGTTGGCCCAGGGCATCCCACGAATCATATTCGAGAATTATGAATTCAGTTGTGGTCGGAGTGGACATTATTATTCAGTATATACACCAATCTCTCAAGTATCGTGATTGTGGTATGAGTAATGTAGTTATTATAGGAAGTTACATGAGAATTCACTGGAATCACAAAGTAACACGTTATGCACTTTTCTAAATTTTCACCCTGCGTAGTTTACGTAAACTACATTCATGTGGTCCTAATTTTGGATGTTAAAGACAAAACGTTCGTTGACCACAGTGATTGGAACCTCGGTTCAATAACATAAGTATACGTTGTGCGTTAGGTTGGTGCATACAATTCAAAATGTGTGTACATGTTGCGAAGGAACGTGTATATATATATATATATATATATATATATATATAACTGAAGGCATGAAAGTACATACTTTGTGTGATAGGTGGTATGTGTTTTTTCTATAGCATGTACATAGTGCCAATAATATAAGTACATTCACTAATATATTCGGTTAAAATGAAACTTTTTGTGCATTTTCTATGTATCGGCTAGGTTTGTTGGCACGAGGGCATCCCAAAATCATATTCGAAGATGACGAATTGAGTTATGCAGTCAGATTAGACCACATTAGTTAGTATATATGCTACATCTCTCAATAATCATATGAGTGTGCAATGAGTAATGTACTTATCCTAACTCAATACAATGTAAATCAATATACCTCTAATTCTAAAATTTTTCGCCGGGCTCTAATTTGCACCCTACGGAGTGTTACATAAAATATATTCATGTGGTCCTAAATTTGGATATTTAAGAGAAAAGGGTCGGTCGTCAATCACAATCGTTGGAAGCACGATTCAATAACATAAGTAGACGTTGCCATTAGGTTAGTACATACTAATCAAAATGTGTGTACAATTCTGGGAGGATTGTATGTATATAACGTAAGATATATGGGTACATAATTTGCCATTGTTGTTATATGTTTGATAATGGCCAAAATTGACCTTTATTTTCAATCCATTTCCGTGTCCAAACATGGACATTTGATTGCATTCCGGTCTTATTTAAATAAAAAAGCGGTTGAATTAGACAGAAATATACATGTTTGTAAAAATAATAAACTGGTATTGAAAAATACAAAAACATTATAATTTTATTATATTTGTGTTAGAAAAATTCAAAAACAAAAAAAAAAGAAAAGAAAAAGGAATGAAAAAATGGAAAAAAGAAAAAAAAATCTCATACATAAATTTTGGAAAACAATATGGTGATATACGATGGACATCAGTCCATGGCACCGAGTCTATGTGAATCATACATGGAGGCAACAAAGAATTGCAAGAAATTGAATCACATACCATGGGTACACTTGTCCATAGCACCTATATCATTTTTACACAACTTGGTTAAGAGATTGCACCATGCCCAACTCTTTTAATCTCCTTTGACCAAGTCCAACATCACTTCCGCGGGCCCCACAGATACATGAAGTTCTTCTTCTCCAAATTGAGGAAAAAAACCCCTATGGTCCCTTAACTTTGTCGGATTTCGCAATCAGTCCAATAGCTTTTGAATTAACATAATCCGTCCACTAAGTTTCTTAATTGTAGCATAAACCGTCCCATACCCCCCCTTAATGATATATTTTGGTGGCGAGGCAAGTAATTAGCGAGATGGTACCATATTGACCATGGGTTGAATGCTCAGCTGACATTTAAATATGCCACATGGGTTTTGGGTTAAAATGTGGGTAAAAAAGACCATTCCCTCCCAACCCTAATTCATTTTCTTCCCTCCCCTCATCCCTCTCCCTCCTCGATTTCCTACATACGGCTGCCGGTTTCTTCTCTGGAAATATCGTAGATCTATTTTAAGGAGAAGCCCGAGAGAGAGCCGTGCTATGGAGCATCGAAGGAGGGGACGACAGCGTGTGGATTTTTGGTTCCCACCATCCCCTGCTTGCTTTTGTAGGGTGAGATTGTTAATGAGGGTTGTGCAAGACCCGGCCAAACCAAGCTATGGGAAGCTCTACTACAGTTGTCGAGCATGTAAGTTCTTCCAGTGGGCATTTCCGAGTGAAGTTTTTTGGGTCCACAATCGCCAACCGATTGAAGAATTTGATGCACCTTCGAGCAGGAGTGAGCAAATGGGAAATGTGTCCGGGCATTTCGAGGATTTCAATGAAGTGTCTTCTCCAACGACACATGGGAACCGAGATGTTGCTACTGCTGCTAGGAACCTAGTTGGAGGTGAAAAGATAAGGTTTTGGGCGTTTGGCTTTGGGTGTGCCATTGTACTGGTAGTTGTGTTAGGTTTGTTTATGCGTTTAATGATGTAATGTTTGGGGAAGAAATCTGTTTTGGTACTCTATGGACTTGATGTATTGGAAAAATTGACGAAGTACTATGAAGATGTAATATATTAAGTTCTTGAGTAATGAAACCCCTGTGAAGTGTTCTGACATTTTGAATAGAATCTATGCCATGTGAGTATTTAATTTGGTATTCAATTTGATAGTGTAAATAACAATGACAGTGTATGGTGTGCAAAAAATGGATATGGCAGCAAGTGGGATTCAATGTCATATATTCAGATGACAAAGGATGGCCAAAAATGGAACCTGTTGGGATTCAATTTCAGTGCAAAAAATGAAACATGTTGAGATGCTGAACAGATATAGAGACAGGGGAATGATGCACTAAGTGAAATGGAAACTCTTGTACAATAATGAGCACCAACAAGTCATATATTGTTCAACAAGCACACGGCTCAAATGACACGGCATTCCATTTACAAAAGTGGTGCTAATTTGCATGATGCAAGCACCAAATATTCTAAAATGGTGGCACCTAACATGGCGTATTGTTAATCAATTACAACCATAACCAAAAGAAGGTGCATACATATCAAATGTCAATAATAAAACATGGCATATTGTTCAAGTATGACAGCCATAGCCAAAAATGGTGTAAACACATCAACAGTACTGTTTAGGACACTCAAGTCTCATGCTTTCTTTCCCTGGTCTTGCTCAGTCTTTTTAAGAAGGTTTGAAACAATCATGAACTTCTTGCCATCTTTGAAAATGCTTGGGATTGGTCTATTCATCACTTGTGAATGATCTCCCAGGTTGGTGAATGAAGTAGGTAGTATCAGCTGAACAGTCCTTTGGGAAGGGTTCACTTGTGTATCTGCTTGAGTTAAGCATTCCACCATTGCATCCTGAGTTTCAATCTCTCCTACAGCCTCTCCCTGCTGCAAGAACAAACCATATTTGGTCAAATCATTATTGAAAAAATGCAAAGAAATCTACCATGTTGCTTAATGAGTTTGGAACTTACACTTCCTCCTTCAATGCTTGGTATGTTACTACTAGTGCCCTTGCATTTCCTCTTGGTGTGTCCAAGTTTGCCACATTTAGTACATGTCACCGTCTCTTGTTGCCTTCTCATCTTGGTGCCTCCAGGGAGTATTTGAGGCCTGCCCGCCTTTCCTTTTCTTCTTCTTTTGAACATCTTCATGTTGACCTCCAATTCTCTCAGTGATAGGTCTTCCTAGTTTCTTTGCATTTGCAACAAGAGGGATGATCTCAATGTGGTTTGTCCTTGGCCATTCTTTATCGCTATTAATTGGTAATACATGTAAAGCATATGCCTTTTTGTATGTGCCAACCTTATAGCACTTGTGTATGTATTTCTCAAGATCATATCGCATTTGGTTAATAGCAACATAGGCGTGTATTCATGGCAAGCCACTAATTTGCCATTTCTTACAACCACATACCCTACCATCCAAGTCTACACTATATTGATCAAAGTCATTGCATAGAGAAGTAACCTGGATTATATTTGCACAATGAAATAAAGTCATATGCAAACTGAAATGTAATGTGACACATTCATTAATTAAAAACATGAATATATAGCTAATGACATAAGGAAATTACCTGGAAGTTGTTTGCATTTGATTTAAGTGCAACATAGTCAAGTACTTTGGCATGGTATCCATCCATGATTTCTTGTATTCTCAGGCATAGCACCTCTTTCCACCTCTTTGACTTCTATGCCATATCTCTATTCTTTTGGAACCGGGTCATGAGATAGGTGTGTAGTTCTTGTAGCATTGATAGCAATGGCTTCATCCTGATCTCAAGTATATTGCCGTTGAATGTTTCACATGCATTGTTTGTTAGAATGTCACCCTTTGAAACCGATCTGAAAAATGCCCTACACCATTGAGTTGGGGGTTTGCTTCTCAACCATTCCTCTGCTTTAGGATCTTCTTTGTGTAGCTCAGCCATGACCCTCTCGAATGAGTTCACTGTTGTGCATTTTGCAGCCCTCAAGAACAACTTCTTATGTGACTATCCTTTGAAGCCAGCTGACTGAAAATTTTCCATTAAATGTCGAGCACAATATCTCAATTCAGCCCGGGGAAAGAGCGATTGTTCAGCTTGAATCAATCTTGAAATGAGCAAATAAATAATGGATTGGCAATAAGTTAATAACACCTTTAAATAAATTTAATGGATTGGCAGCAAATTAGGATCTTAATGGATTGTTCAGCTTGTAATTACCCTTTTGCTTGTCACTCATCAAGGTGATTTTTGAAGCATCTTGGATCCTCAGGTCATGTTTCAGATGTGCAAAAAACCATGACCAAGTCTCAGTTGTTTCTTTCTTAACCACAACATATGCAATTGGCATGTAGTTGTTGTTCCCGTCCACTCCACAAGCAGTCAGTAAGATACCACCATATTCTCCCTTTAACCAACATCCATCCATACAAATAACTGGTCTACATGCATTAATGAAGCTCTCCTTCAATGCATGAAGACACAGATAAATCCTATCAAACCGGTTCTTACCATCACTTCCATCTGTTTCAACTACAATTGTTGACCCCGGTTTGCTCCGTCTAATCTCTTCTGCAAAACTCCACAACAGCTTGTATTGGTCTGGCCCCGACCCTTCAATCATTTTAATTGCCTTCTTTCTGGCCCTATACACCTGGTGGGAAGATATTTGGACCTTCAAGTCCTTGACTGTCTCCAATCTGAAAGCCTTCAGATTTCTTTTAGGATCATTAACAAATTTCTCTTTAAACTTCTTTGCTAACCAGGTGGAGTTCATATTTTCCACATCATTTGTTGCCTTGCAACAGTGCTTATCTACCAATTCCCTAATCCTAAAACTTGACTCATCACCAATCGGTAGCCCCCTCAAAATCCAACCACAACTTTCATCAGCACACTTAGCCACAAGCCTCCTCTTGTCATTCTTGGGGAACTTAATGCTTCTCTTCTCATTGATAGCATATGACTGGATAGCCAACTTCATCTTTTTCTTTGTACTAAAAATCATGCCAACTTTGAACTTCGGAGCAAATATGTCACTTTCATCAAACAGTGGCAGATTGGGCTTATCATAGTCTTCATCCTCATCCGAACCCCTAGGACTAATCAACTCATCTCCACACTGGTTCACATAAACATCCTCCTCTTCATCATCTGTCGAATCACTAGCCACTGCCTTTCCTTTTCCTTTATCAGTGGTTGCAAATTGATGTTCATCCCTCCCTGTTTCAACTTCTACAAACACATTACCAGCCTCTTCCTCATCATCAAATGAATCACTTTCCTCATCCCTCATGTCATACTCGTAAGGCTCGTCAAATCACTAAACTCACTCAGGTTTGCAACCTCATCCTCATCAGAAAATGAATCAATGGCCAGCCTCTCATCATCTTCATTTCTATCAACCACATATATTTGCAGCTCCCTGATATTCTCTAACATATAGAAAGCCTTCTGTATAATACTTCTATCCTTCATGATCCTTAATTCATTCCCAAAAGAAATATAAATACTAAATCCTTCACCCTCCCTTAAGTATTCAGCGAACTTCCTAAGGGATTCGAATGTCAGTTCGTTGTTTTTCACATGGTCATACTTAAACACCAGTGTCTCTCCACCATCCGTAATATGCTCCCCATTTACAACTTTACCTCCACTGTAAATCGTCAAAGTAACCCTATTTCCATCGGGCTCTTCACAAACATATTTACAAAACACCTTTACAACAAATATTTACAGAAAGCACGAAATTTCGGAATATTTCTACAAACAAATGGAGTACAAAATTAAAGTACTATACTGCCTCTACTTTAAACCCCACTTGGTTGCATTGTCTCATACCCACTCGACATAAATGTCTACAACTACCATACGGACAAAATAAATGCACAAGGTAGGGAACACAGACAAAACATGAAAAGTTTGAGGGACCACAACTTATTCGATTCTCTGAGAAACACATAAAAGGGCAACTTCTAACCAAAACCAGAACTCAAAAAAGCAAACTCACCATAGTCAGGTGGAGGGTCGTCGTGCTCACTTTCCGGCCTCAATCTCGCTACCGCATTTCCCATTTCCTCTCGTCGGACTTCACACTACAAACCCTAATTGCAAATATGCGCCTCACTTCAGTGCCGCCTACAACGTGCAAGTACATTATATGGACGGACGTATTTCATGGGCGAAGTGTTGCCGGAAATGGGGAAAAGGGAGCTATGGAAACTGTGGTAGAAAGTGGGGGAAGGATTGAGCTGGGATGAAGGAGTAAAAATTTCGATTTGGGGGAAATTGGGAAAAGTTTATGCACTGGGTACGATTTACCACTCCTGCCCCATTTCTTCACCGGGTCCGTACCATAACCCACCAGGTAAGGTTCCACGTGCAATCAGACTTGGGTCAATTTCATTAAGCCGTGCTAATTACTTGCCACGTCACCAAAATATGTCATTAAGGGGGTTATGTGACGGTTTATGTACAATTAAGAAACTTAGTGGACGGATTATGTTAATTCAAAAGCTATGGGACTCATTGCGAAATCCGACAAAGTTAAGGGGACCATAGGGGTTTCCCCCCCCCCCCCCCCCCCCAAATTGAACACACGTACGAGCATCTGGTGGATCATTTTCATCTGGTATTAGGGACGGAGGAGGACGTCCGGCACATGTTGGAGGTGCATGGGTTGGTGGCGAAGCATTTGTGTAGGATTTATGGTAAAGAGGGTCGAAGTTGCAAGCAATCATAATCATAGAAGGTATCATCGTTTGAAAAAAAGAAAATTGTTTGAATATAGATGGAATTTTAGTGTGAATTTCCGATCCATTTACTAGGGGTGTGCAAATTTCGGTCGAAACCAAACAAACCGACCGAACCGAACCGAATTTTGTAAGTTGGTTCGGTTTTTGGATTTCGGTTTGGTTTTTGGTTTTGAAAATCCAAAATTTCGGTTTTCGGTTCGGTTTTTGGTTTTTAAAAATCTACAATTCGGTTAACCGAACCGAACTGAAATTTAAATTATATATTTAAAAAATATATAAAATACATTATGCCATTATATAATAAACACAAAATAATACCCCTATTTGGTGATTGTTTGTGTGGATGAGAAGTGAGAACTACTGTTGAGAGTTTTGAGACTTTTTATATTGTTTCGTATTTGAACTAATCAGTGACTGTTTTTTTATTTTGTTATTTCATTTGTGTGTAATTTGAACATTGCAATTTGAAATGGTTTACTATTATGCACTCATAGTTATATGTAGATATGATGTTTTTGTTTGACAAGGCGAATTTACAGGTTTAAAAATGGTAATAGAAATGTTTTGATAAAAAAATATTTTATTTTTTAGAAAGTAATTCGGTTCGGTTCGGTTAACCGGTATAACCGAACCGAAATATTTCGGTTCGGTTATTTCGGTTTTCAGTAATTTTGGTTCGGTTTTGGTTTTTAGAAAAAATTCGGTTTTTAATTCGGTTTTGGAGTTTGGTTCGGTTTGGTTAACCGAACCGACCAATGCACACCCCTACCATTTACAGTGTAACTTTAGGGATAGTGAAAAATTTAGAGATTAATTGGCCATAGTGTAAACTTTCAATGGTGTTCCATGCATTTTTTTTTAATTTAAAGTGGTATTGGAGCCGAAATGAAAGGAAATGCATAAAATTCGAGAGACGATCGGTACATAGTTGATTTGAATTGGCAGTGACAAGATTCTGCTAGTAAAAAAATTGAAAGCTTACAACGATTGGAGGTTTGGCTGTGAATAGGAAAGAAACCATTTCGCAACGGACCAGCTTTACTCTTATTAAAAAAAATAAAAGAACAAATCCAAATCCTAAAACATCACATTAGACAAACTACTTACTCATCACCATCACCTGACAAGGAAGGCGGAGGCGGTATCGGAGAACTCGCATCAGATGTCATCGGAGTTGGAGGGTCTGAACCTTGTTCACATGACGAAGGCGGTATCGGAGATTCCGCTACTGACTTGGGAGTCGTAGCGTCGTAATTTATCTCTCTCTCTGAATTATCGGCGTCCAATACCTCTTCGTGCTCGTAGATTGTTGATTCTGGTGTCAGCGCCACATCGTCTTTCTCGTCTTGATGCAGTAAAAGCTGTAGCTCCGGCGACACATCGTCTTCCTCCTTCTCTAGCTGGGGCTCCGGTGCCACATCGCCTTCCTCGTCTTGATGCAGTAAAAGCAGTAGCTCCGGCGCCACATCGTCTTCCTCTTTCTTTAGCTGGGGCTCCAGCGCCACATCGCCTTCCTCGTCTTGATGCAGTAAAAGCGGTATCTTCGGCTGGGGATCCGGCGCCACATCGTCTTCCTCGTCTAGATGCAGTAAAAACGGTAGCTCCGGCTAAGGCTCCGGCGCCACATCTTCTTCCTCCTCTAGCCAGGGCTCCGGGGAGCCCGTGTGTTGGCGTTTCGGCGCCGGCTCAGGAGGGGCTCCGCTCAGACATGCCCAAACCAACCGGGACCGGCGGTTCAACAGGTCCGGTTATAGTTGGGGGTTTTCCCCAATCGGTAAACCGCAGGTTCAACCAGTTTTTTTAATTTTTTTAAAACTTTTTTATGTATATTTTTTCAATTATTTGTAAAAATTTTAAAAAAATAAAAGAAAAGCGGTTTAAACCGGAGGTTAACCGGTTTAAACCGGTTTCTTGTATTTTTTAATTTCTTTGGGAAAAAAAAAAGAAAAACATGGCCAACCGGACCGTATGTACATGGCCAGTTCCGGTAGCCAACCGTCGAACCGGAACCGCCGGTTCGGATGAAACGGCCATGCCTAGCTCCGCTTTTTGGAGGATCAATCTCTATGGAATTACTGGTTTGGAGGATTGCAGCAGTTAAAGAATTACTGCTTTGGAGGATCTGTCTTTATAGAAGTTGTTGCAGTGGGTAAAGAATTAATATTGCTTTGAAGGATCAATCTTTATAGAAGCTCCGACAGTTATCATTTTTAGATTGGAATCCATAGTAATAATAAGTTGTTGTGGCCTATTAGGGTTTAGGGTTTGGGGTTTGCATCATATTCTGAGCTTAACATGAAATGATCCTTATTGCTGCACCACGTAGATCAAGGCGTGCATCATCATCTAAGCTTAAACAATTACTGTGGCGGATCATGATAGAGTAACTCTTCCCAGGGGAAAACATTTTATGATATGGGAAACCTGGTAGTAGAGTTGTAAACGAATCAAATATTTTTGCTCCGATTCGGTATTCGTATTCGAATATTGACATTCGTATTCGTAATTTTGTGATTCAAATTCGAATAAAAATATTCGATTCGATTCGATACATAAACAAATACAAATACAAAATCTAGATATTCGATTCGGTATTCGAAAATATTCGATTAAAATATAATTATTATATTTATATATTATTTATTATATATGACTAATGTTATTTTATTTTATCCAATCCAATTAGAGCCCAAAAGTGACAGGCCTGCCCAATTTCACTGTAAGTTTGTGGGCCATTTCTCATATCTACCAGCCCAATACTAACAGGCCCATGATGTTGACCAAGCTCAGTCCATATTGCTAATATAAGACCGATTACTCCCTCCCTCACTTCGATTCAACGCCGCTTAGGGTTTAGAATCGCTTTTCTGTAGGAAGCTTTTCTCTTGCTTGTGTGATATAAAGATCAGAGTGCTCGAGTGTGTAAGGATGAGGAAGATACCAGGTTGTTGTTGTTCTTGTGTTGCCCAGGGATTCGTCTGTTGAAGGCGGTAAGACTCCGACAGCTTTCACGGTGACGGAAGTTCATCTTCCGGCTTAAATCGCGCCTGTTCTGGAATTGTGGAGGCGAGGAGAGGTGTGGTGAGGGAGGACAAGGCGGCTGTGAGGGGGCAGTGGTGTAGAAGAAACCTTAACCGGGTTTTGGGGGTTGGGGATTCCAGTGGAAAGCCTATAAATTCCATCTTGTACCTCTGTGAAGTCTCATGGTTGAGATCTTGCAATATTTTGGGTTGTTTGAGCATAAATAAAAGATCTCTTTAGATCTGTTATATTTATTGTAATATTCACTAATATTTGTTGTTTTTGGTTTCTCTTGCTAACTATTTCCAGATTTGAGTATTGTGAAAGCAGAAAAAGAAGAAAAGGAGTTCGAGCTCGAGCTCCGATCCCGAGTTCATAGTCACACTGCCTTCCTTTTAAGTTTCTGTTTATTTTAAATCTTTGAGTGAAACTTGTAATCGTGAGGAAAGCTATGTAAATCAGTAGATCTAGCCCTTTGTTTTGTATAAATGGTTTGTAATAGTTGGGGTAAAACATGGATTGATTTTTGCAATGTAGTATGAATATTAAGTACAATATTTAGTATTTATCAGATAATTTTATGAAATACAATATTGTGAGGAAAGCTATGTAAATTAGTAGATCTAGCCCTTTGGTTTGTATAAATGGTTTGTAATAGTTGGATAAAATATGGATTGATTTTTGCAATGTAGTATGAATATTAAGTACAGTATTTAGTATTTATCAGATTATGTTATGAAATACAATATTGATCTGTTTTATTAAAAATATTAATTTACAGGTTAAATCGAATCGAATAATTACGAACCGAATCGAATATTTTTAAATCGAATCGAATAACATTGTATCTAACAAATCGAATCGAATATTCGAATTGTTTCGAATAATTCGAATATCAACTTCGAATCGAATACGAATCTAATTTACTATTCGAAAAATAATCGAATACGAATACAAATATCCGAATAATTTTCGAATAGCGAATCGAATATGGTGATATTCGCTTCGATTCGATTCGTTTACAACCCTACCTGGTAGGTGATCATAAAGCTTTAGAAATCCCTTGCCAGCTGGCACCAATTTGTTCGCGACGACTATGTCATTTGCATTGTATTAGTATTTGGGCTTTTCTAGGGATATTTTTATTTTTCTTATTTTGAAAAGAAGAGAAAAATGTGTAGGATTAAAATGAATAATAGTAGGAATTAAATACTAAAAATAAATATTTAGGGATTATTTGTTCGAATTTTTAATAAAAAGATAAGTCAGTAGGAAAAAAGAGGAATAAAATTTAAAAGCAAAATTAGCCAAATACTAGTTGTTTGGATAGGCAATATTGAAAGTTTTTTCTTTTATATTTATTTATTTATTTATTTATTTTTTAATGAAAACGTGTTTGGATAGATGTAAATTTATGGAGAATAACTTTTCATATATTAAAATTACTAAAAGAGACATCAATTTTATAAGAGCATTTATAATTTATTTCATTTCAATTTATTTATATAAATATTTTATAAATCCAAAAAACTCATTTACAAAATTTATTTTATTTATAATTTAATTTTTTTTTGAGAAATCGCGATTTTATTCAAGTGAGCTAGAGAGTGATACACCTTTACAACAATGTCTGCCAAAAGCCTATCCAAAGCACATACACAGATACATGCAGCAAAACAACGATCATCAGAAAAGATAGCGAGGGCAACAACCTCTGGACACTAATCGCAACAAAAGGAAATAAAACATGACCGCAGGCACAAGAAGCAGGACCATGACAAAAGATAAGGCCTGTAAGCACGACTCCGTTATGCACAGGTTACAAACACAGCAGCGGGCAATAATTTGGCAGCAAAGTACTCTGCCTGTCTTCCTCAATACCATTTTTCTACCTTCTCGGCACCCTCCGCTCCAAGTTTCGCGCAGTTGTCAGCTATAGAGTTCCGCTCTCTCATAATATGTTGCACACGAACTTCCCCTGCACATCGCAAAACATTTAGGATCGGCCCCATTAACTTGTGAAAACGCTGAGCAGCCTCCACTTCCTTCAGCCAATGAACCACTGAACTAGAATCACATTCGAAAATCAACTTTGGAAGCGGAAATCCTTGGTCTCGAATGAGTGCACTACAAACCCGGCTAACTGCAGAAATCTCAGCTTCAATAGCTTCCTTGTTACCAATGAAATCCAACAGCTCGTATATTACAATCCCCTCAGCATCCCTAATGACTCCTCCCACCCCCGTCGGACCCGGATTACCAAACGAGGAGTCATCCGTGTTAATTTTCCACCAACCTGTCGACGGGCGCTCCCAAACTAATCCCTGCCTAATCCCTCTGGGAAAATTAAATTCTAGGCCAACAACATTGACGATATTACCCTGTCCATGAGCCTTCATCCAAAGACTGATCCTCCACTTAATCTCCTAAATAGATAGCCGACTATCAAACAGTTTCCCATTAAAAATGACATCATTTTTCATCTTCCAAATGGTACAGATAATAGCCAAAAACGTTAACATCCAACTCTCCCTCTATCCTAATTTCAGATCATATCCAAACCACCAAGCCATTAATTTCAAAACATTACCAGGTAGCCCCCATTCAACACCAAACCAAGCTACCCCTTGGTATCAAATACCAACCACATTTTCACAATGACAAAATAAATGATCTAATGATTCTATCTCCTTCTCACAACAAGGACATTGCGAATTCGATACCTGGATACAATGGCGATGTAAAAGGAACTCACGAACTGGAAGTGCCTGATGAAACAACTTCCACACCAAAAGTTTTGCCTTCATTGGACATTTGAGCTTCCATAATTTCTGCCACATCTGTCTGTCATCCATTGCCTCACCATCTTCTATGCGCCTCCAACATGACTCAGTTGAGAACTTGTCATTACTCTCCTTGAGCCAACATACTCTGTCCGACCAAAATCTGCACAATTGCTGCTTGTTGATCGTGCTTAACATAGCCACCCAAACCCCGATTTCCTAATCAAACAATGCTCTTCGCAATTGGATATCCCACTCCCATTCAAGACCCTTCCAACGACCAAATTCTGAGATCATTCCACTCTTCTTGACCGCAAGTGCAAACAATCTGGGGAACAAAACTTTCAGTGGCATCTCCTCCTACACCCAGCAGTCCGTCCAGAAGTGTGTCATCGAACCATTTCCTACCTTAATTTTAAATCTGTTCTGGAGATTCTCGTCATTGACATACGACCAGGCACTGCATATTCTTTCGCATAGAGACCTTTTCGTAACCGGTTCTGGAATTAACGGAGCCTGACCACCGTAATAATTATAATTAATGACCTCCTTCCATATCCCACCCTCAGCCCCCAATCTCCATTTCCACTTAAAAAGCAGCGCTGAGTTGAATAACTCAACATTCCAGATTTGTAGCCCTCCATCGTCCTTATGCCGACACACTTTTTCCCAGTTTATAGAATGCAATCTCCTCGCCCCATCCCACTCATTCCAAAAAAAAAAATTCTTTTAATCATTTCTAGCTTTTCTGCCACCGTCCTTGCGATTTTGAAAATTGATAAAAAATAAATTGGTAGCCAATTCAAAACGGATTTAATCAAACATACTCTACCAGCTTGTGTGAGTAATCTCCCCTTTCAACCCGCCAACCTTTTCTCAACCCTTTCCAATACCGGTTGCCACAGCGTCGTGCTATGGACTCTGCTCCCAATAGGAATGCCAAGGTATGTAAATGGCCATCCACCCACCCTACAACCTAAAATGCTTGCTGCTACACTCACCTCCTCCTGATCACAATTGATGCCGTAGACACAGCTCTTCCCGAAATTAATTCTCAAGCCCGTTGATAGCGATAGACAGATTAGAAATCTTCTAATTGCAATCTCCTGTTGAATATCACCTTCACAAAACAAGAACGTATCATCCGCATATTGAAGATGAGATACAACAAGCTCCATTTCCCCTGCTTTCAGTCCAGTGATTACTCCATTCTCTGCCGCCTTGATCAACAAAACATTTAACACTTCAACCACCAATATGAATAGATATGGTGACAATGGGTCACCTTGCCTTAAGCCCTTATACATCTTGAAAAATTTAGAGGGCGAACCATTAATTAAAACAGCCGCCGCAGCAGAGGATACGCATTCTTTGATCCACTTAATCCACCTGTCCCCGAATCCCATACTATCCAAAATATGATACAGAGCATCCCATGACACATTATCGTATGCTTTGGCGAAATCCACCTTCAGCACAAAACCCTTTCGCCCAGCGGACTGAGTGGAATGTATTATTTCGGCAGCCACCAACGCACCATCCAAAATTTGTCTCCCCTTGACGAATGCCATCTGAGTCGCGCTCACTAATTTTTCTACAACTTATTGAAGTCTTCTTGCCAACACCTTGGTCACTATTTTATACACACTGCCGACAAGTGAAATGGGTCTGTATTCGCTAAATTCCGTAGGGTTTATCACCTTAGGGATTAAGGTGATAAAGGACCCGCCAATTTCACGAGGTAGCGTATTCTCATTCTCCAGCCCCTAAATATCTCCATAACGTCTCCCTTAATCACCTCCCAATATTTCTTGTAAAATCCCAAATTGAAACCGTCTGGACCTGGAGCCTTGTTGCCATCACAACTCCATATCGCCATGTTCACCTCCTCCTCTGTAAAGCCACGGACCAGCCAGCATCTCTCATTTTCCCCAATCGAAGATAGCCCTAAATTGTCAACAAAAAACAATTCTCTCTTAGGTCTGTTGAACAGGCCCTGGAAATAATTATATGCCTCTTCTTTAATCATCCTAGGGTCATCCACCATGATACCATCACTCTTGATAGCTCCAATATGACTCCGACGCCTGTTGAGAGCCGTCACCACATGAAAAAAATGTGTGTTCAAATCTCCCTCCTTGATCCACTGAAGACGCGATTTCTAATCCCAACGACTTTCCTCGGCCAGTAGCAACGACTTTAGTTCTTTTTTCTTTCCAATCCACGACTCCCTGATATCTACTGGAACATCGCCACTCTTAAAACTCTCCTCAATCCCCCCAATCTCCTCCTGAAGCTCCTGGATACGTTTGTCCAGCTCCGAAGCCCCATAACCCTCCCAACCCCTAACCTTGTTCTTCAACAGTCTAAGTTTGTCGCACAAGCTGAGACCCCTGGCAGAGCCCGCCCCTCCCCCCATGCCTCAAGAAAAATGTCATTGAACCCACTCTCATCCATCCAATAATTGAAGAAGCGAAATGGTTTTGGACCCCATGTTTTTTCCCCAAACTCCAAACACACCGGATATTGATCCGACAATATCGACTCACACCTCCGCTGAATGACTTCCCCTGACAAGCAAAATCAACCCGGCGAAAGAAGAAATCTATCTAACCTACTAACTGCCCGACCACTTCTCTCGAACCAAGTAAAGGCCCCTCCCTCCATAGGAAAGTCCACCAAACCGAACTGATCAACGAAATCCTTGAATTCTCTAGACGAACCCACATCCTCACTAGTCCCGAATCTCTCCCCCACCCCCTCAACGGCGTTGAAATCCCCTGCCAAACACCAAAATTCCCCATTGTTGGTGTTACATTTCTGACTAAGGAGTTGCCAGAATTCAGCCTAACCTGCCTATCATTAGGCGCATGAATGCACAATACAATGATCACCTCACTAAGACCAGTCAGGCTTCCTTTGATCCATATGTAATAGTGACCGCTCTCAGCCACAGCAAAAGAACCACAATTAGAATCCCAAATCACTAAAAGCCTTCCTGCATTATCCATAGCCGGACGGAGACAATAGTTGCACCCTCTCGAACCCCATAGTCTTTGCACTAGCCGTTCTCTCACTTCGACCATTTTGGTCTCCTGAAAACACATTAGCGTCGGCCTAACCTTCTTGCAAAGTCTCAAAACCGCCCGCCTTCGAACCCCCCCCCCCCCCCCCCCCATTCAAGCCCCTCAAGTTGCAATATGAACCTCACTGCAAACGAAACCCACAACAACCCGCCACACTCCCTAACACTCACTCCCTGAGTCACTGCCTCAGCTCCAACTCTTCCATCACCCTACCAACCGCCTGATGCCACCCCTCTGTTCGGCTCAACCCCAGCTCCGTAGTAAGCTCTAATATTGCATCTGCCTCTGTGAAATCGACAACTCTAACCCCTTCTCTACACCTAACCGTCGTGAATTGTAATGACGCAAACCCGTCAACCAACTGACCCTGCCCAGATGAACCCTTATTTCTACAAATCCTGCCCTTTGCTCTCTCCATATTCCCTCGTTTTCGTCCCCTCCGGGCTTTCCAAACCGACCCAGTATATAATGATGCCATTGCGGCCTCAGCCGTCCTTAATTCAACTGGCTCATCAGCAACCTCACTCCCCACTGTCCCTAATTCCTCTCTATGCGCCGCTATATCCCCAACTCCCCCCTGCTAAGCAACTCCCGCATCCCCCATAGTACCCTCTTCTATCCCGGCGATGCTATTGCTAGCTAAATCGGAAGAATCCACCGTCGGAAGGTTCTCGGACGCTCTATAATGGTTACCCTCTCTGTTACCCGAACTCCTCAACCCCTGCGCATCTCTCGTGTTATCTCCCGAGTAACTCGACGAAGCCCTCCCAAAATCCTCCTGACTAACCCAATTAAGCCCATTTAACTGAACACCCTGAGCCCTGTCGCCCCTTGCCTCTAGGCCTGAGCCCCCTCGGCCCATTCCGCATGTTTTTCCTTTTCACCAGGCCCATTCTCAATTACCCTCGATCCAACAACTTGAGGGACGGAAACAATATTGACCCCACCACTATCTAACTCCAGCTGTATGCCCACCGCCTCATTAATGCACCCTCTTGCCTTTGTGGGAACATCTCTGCATGCCATCTGTACATCGAATGTTGCTGCCGTATCGACATTAATAGGTGTATCTCCCCCATGCAATATTCCTTTAGATTGTAGCACTTCCCCATGCACTATAGTCTTGGAGCTCCCCTGAAATCCCATCTCCGGCATCTTTTCCGCCGCTATCCCCGCATTTTGCATATCGGTCGGAACCGCCTGGCGACCTTCGTTGGAAGTATCTTCTTCCACAATTGATTCACAAAAATTAGTTACAATCCGGATAATTGACGTACAACTGCCAACCCTAATTTTCATCTCCGATGGGATTGTCCCACCATCATGTAATGCCACCAACACTTTAGCTCGGTCCACCCTTTTCATTTCTCTAGTATCTCTATCAATGTTAATAACATCCCCCCAACCCTTTACCATCCTCTGATAGTTTTCCACAGACCATGCATTGAAAGGGATCCCAAAGATATAAACCCAGACTAACTCCTTCCTCACCAAGCTAGTGGGTTGCCAGGGCCGCTTCCAAGCAATAAGCTGATTGTCCCTTGTATCTGAGATGAACTTGTCCTTTGCACTATGGCTTTTGAAAATTGCCACCATCATGTGTCCACCCCCATATAGGACCTCCACGCAATCCTGATGTTCACGATACAACCATTCATGAAATTCCAGAAGAACCTCCAGGCCTCTTAATACGACCACCACCGCTCGCTGGAATCGTTCGGAATCCCGTGGCACAGCTTCGAGTTGAATGGGTCCAAGTCCTCGGTCTCCCGTACCACCTTGCTTCCATTCAATGCCCCTCATCATGACCTCGGCGTATGACCTTTCATCCCGCCAAGCCCCGAGAGGTTGAGGACTGCATCCCTCTGCCGCCATGTGGTCATTGTTGGTCTTGTACAGCGTCGCAGATCGTCTGCAACCTCTGTCCTTGCCACCGTTCATGCAACTACCCCTACTAGGGTTAGCCCAGTTTACCCTAAGCGTTTTCCCAAACCACTTCCGACCATTCCATTTTCTGATAACCCTCATCGCATCTTCCCTGCTCTGAAACCTGAAAACCCGTACTTGAACCCCTTTGTCGGCCATCTTCTCACTGGAACGAACCAACCACGAACTCTCGCCACCTTGTCTATGTCTCGAAATAGAAGTTGAAAGTTGGCTTCCACTGGGATGTTGCCCACGAACACACCATAACTCTGTCTCCACACCTTCTGGCCACCTGCACCATTAAGGTTAACTGCCGAGTTCCTTCGCAGCTGTTGTCCGGCCAGCACTCCAGCCCTCCTCCACCTCTGATTCGCCGATCGCCGCTCCATGAACCCTAAATAAGTTTATTTATTTAATTAATTTAATTAGTTATAAATTAATAATATAATTAATTTAATTTAATAAATTTAATTAATTATAAATTAATAATTTAATAATATAATGAATAAATAAATTTAATAAGTTTATTTATTTAATTTATTTATTTTGAATAGGGATATTTTTGTAAAAAAAATTTTGCTTCTAAAATAACTAAAAGTATCACCTATTTTTAGAAAAATAAGAATTTTGACCTTATTTTGACTTCTGCACTTGAACACTTCCTTTTACTGTTTAACAAATAGATATAAATAATTGCAAAAGAATTTTGAGTGAACAAAAAGGTAAAAAGAAGAGGAAAAAAAAGTCTAAGCAAACAGGCTATAATCTGATGATTTTTAATTATTCCCTTTGTCCCATTTAAATTTTTTATATTGTTCATGTTTTAAGTTTAACCAAATATTTTATTAGTTATATAAAAAAAAAAAATTTAACTATGTTGTTGGATTCATTTTTTATTAAGTTTAACCAATTAAGGCCAAATCTCCCAAGTTTAACCAATTAAGGACAATGAAAAATGAAAGTCATAGCTGATAAGTGATTGGTTTTCATTTTTTATGTTTTGTTTGTATTTTTAAGTCCTGGTTAGATTATGAAATGTGAAAGAAAAAAACAAACTCTAATCCTTTATAACATATAAACTAATAACATTCTACACACACACACTTTCCCGCCTCTATCATTTTCCCCTCACAAACAATTTTTTTTACTTTCTCTTTCACCTACTAAAACAACCATTTTCAACATAAATTAATTGCACAATGACATGGAAATTCACCATTCCCCTATAAATATATGCTCCCCCACACCATCAACATGTCCAAACGAGAATTCCCTCTTTCCATTTAGCTTCCTGCACGACAAAAGAAAATCTCTGATATTGCACCATCGTTATCCGGCTTCAATCTTCCTCCATCTCATTTTTTTTTTGCAGGTTCCTCTATTGGTGCTTGGTAGTTCCTCCTCCTTTGCACACACTTTCTTTATCATCTCCCTTACTGTACCATGTTATTTTAAATTAATCTCTATCTTATTGTTCTTATTTTGCAGGTTCTTATATTATTACTACATGTTTGGTAATGAGTTCCCTTCACCATCTCTCTTATTCCATATTTTTTTGTATATTATTCCTTCGTATTTGTATCTCTTCAAGTGTCTTCATTGAAAAATATGTGTATTTGTTAATGCTGAAGAAATCGAAGCCCGCGAAGAACAATGAAGAAGAAGCTGCCGGTAATGGGAATGAAGATAATCAGGGCGGAAGGGCTGATGGTTAGCCGCAAGTGCCTGGGAAAAAGCCGGCCAGCCTCCGCGGCGCCGCTGTAGACAGCGGCGTTAAACCGCCGCGACGATTGTCTGCTGCATCTCATTCTTCTTTTTTTTTTTGTTTTCATTCTACAGGTTCCTCTAATATTTCTTTCTTTAAAGGTAATGAACTTTTCTCAAATGCACGCACTACCTGATACTTTAATATGCATTTTGTTCTTATTTATATTTTGTTGTTTGATTCGTTCATTTGTTTATGCTTATTTTTTGCATTTTGTTTTACGGATTTTGGGTGAGATTTTTTCAGGTGTGATTACAGTTGATGAATTGGCGTCGGTGATTCAATATCTGAACGAGCATCCCACCGCCGACGAGATTCACGAAACGATGAACAAATTGGATGCCGACGAGGACGAAACAATCGATTTAGAAGAACTTCTGGCCATAAGAGTGTGGCACAGATTGAATTGAGTATTAGTTAATTTAGGATGTGTTTGAACACTGATGAAAATTTAGAAGTATTGCACCGATTCGATTGGCGTGACATCCTTTTTTTTCTATTATTCATTTATGCAAATTTACTGAGGGTAATATGAATGATGACAGATTTGTTATCTTAATTATTCTCTGTTATTATTGAATGAAGTTTGTATTTTTGGTAAAAGCACATGACTATTGCTATTGCACACTATTATTTAGTTTAATTTCAGCATGGGTTTAAATAATCAGCTTAAATATTTAATAGATATCTATTTATATTAAAACCCACAAATATTTAATATATTTTCAAATTCGAATATTTTTCAAGAGTAATGACATGTCTTTGGGAACATATCTCAAATATATCTATCCCAAAAAGGTTGAAATAAGTAATTATCATTTTATAGTTCCCATAAAAAAGTGGTAGTTTAAATTTTTTACACAATCCATCACTGTATTTATTACTTTATATATAAGTAATTATTGATTCATAGTTCCCATAAAAATGGTGGTAGTTATTACTTTATACTTCCTCCGTTTCAAAAAAAATTGTAATGATGAGTAATGATGATTCAATTCTTGATAGTTGTGCAATGGCTGTACAATGCTTTTTTACTCTTGAAAAATCGTGCATGCCTATTTGAGAGTATTTTATTATGTCAGCTCAAGGTTGAGTAAATGTTATGTATTTTGTATTCCCAATAAAGTGAGAGTGCATTAAAACTAATATTAACAAATGCATAGAAAATAAGCATTAAAAATATCTTAATTTCAAATTAAAAGTTTGGGAACCATGAAAATTATATTTACCATTACACTAAATAAATTAAAAAAATATCTATATTCAAAATTTTAAATTTATTTGTAATCGTTAAAATTTAAATTGTTTGGATTCTCATCATTATTATACTATATAATTTCTAAAGATTTGTTATTTGACTTGATAAATCTAATCAAATATTTAAAATGGACAAAAAGAGATGTGTATGTTCCAAAAAAATGTCATTAATTGCAAATGCATATACTTAATTAATTAATTTGGAGTAGGTTAAAAAATTGGGCCTGCATTATTTTATACTCCCTCCATTTGTTATTAGTTGTCTTTTTAGAAATAAAAAAGTATTGCAAAATAATTGTCATTTTTCAATATTATCCTTCTACCCTCATTAATGATTTGTCTATAATATTGTGCATTATCTCACATTTTTTAAAATTAACCAATCCATACTCTAAACCACCATAATGATGGACAAAAATATAAATGTCTAAAGTAATTATTATACTCATTGGTTTGTGCAATTTGGTCCAAAACAACTATTAAAAAGGAATGGAGGGAGTAGTAGCTTTTGGTAGAAGCTTTGCACTGGAACCCCATATCATTAGTATATCTGATTTCTAAAAAATTTGAATAAAATATTCAAAATGGAAAAGAGAGATGTCATGTGCAAGTTCCAATAAAGTTGCAATCATTATTTCTCTAAAAAAAATGGGGTTTTGGTTATTTATATAAGCTTTTGGTGGAAGCTTTGGAGTGTAAAATTATGTTATTTATGTTTTCTATAAAATTAGGTAATCATTACTACTCTATTAACCCTATTTCTCTCTCCACCCCAAGTACATTTCTTGGTAAGTGAGAGTAGTAGAAATGAAAGATTGTGTGGTAATAATTATGTTTCTTGGTTTGTGTAATATTTGCTAGAAAGAGAACAAAAAAATAACAGATGGGGTATTACTTTTAGTCTTTGATATCTTTTGCAGATTTATTAAGATTTTGCATGGTATCATCATTATAATATTTAGACATAATCATTCCTACCCTAATTGTACATCCTATTAAATATCACGATTTTTTTGTAGACATTATTTTAGACATTATTCCTACCATAGCAATACATTAAAGTAATCATTAATTGTAGACATTATTGATTGTTATAATTTTTTTATGGTTATAATTTTGATAAAAAATACACATAAAGTACCCCAAAACTAATTTTTCAAATATCTCATTTTAGCCCTAAAAATTTGAAAAGAATCATAAACACAGTAAGTTATAACTACATAATCATTATAATTATTAACAAATTTGCATTTGGAATACTACAAATAGAGAATATATTGGGTATTAGTATTTCTGTATATGTTAATTTTTTTTGTTTTCGTTTTTTTTAAGATTTGAAAATGATTTTTATTTATTTTAAAATATATTTAAAGGTGTATTTTAAAAGTATTTAATTTTTTGTTTAATGTTATTAACCCAATATAATTATTTATTTTTAAAATTATTTAAATTATTTTTTAAAAATATATATATATCTGAATATTTAAACTTATTTGGGAGCCATAAAAATTTAAATCGTCTAGAATCTCATTATCATTATATCTGATTTCTAAAAAGTTTGAGTCAAATATCCAAAATGGAAAAGAAAGGTGTGCATTTACCAATAAAGTTGTAATCAATTACTCTAGAGTCTAGAGTTCAAGAATAGGGCCTACATTATTTATAGTAGCTTTTGATGGAAGCTTTGCAAATATTGTCGATTATGAACTATATTTATGAATATTGTGAACTATAGGGCCTACATTAACTATATTTAAAAGTCCAGTGAATATATACTTATTGAATATTGTCGATTATGAACTATGCAAATATTAGAATTAATAAAATATAAAATAGAGGAAGTATTGTGTATGAAATATATTAACCAACTTTTCAGATATATTAAAAAATATATAATATTAAAAAATCATTTAAAAAAGATACACTTCGCAAGGAAGATATATAGTACTACAACTTATTGATATAATGCATTTCCAAATAAATCTGGGAAGTTGTTACAAGTATTAGTGCAAAATCCATTCAAAGTAGGGATGTCTTCTATGAAAAGATACATACTACATTAATATATTTTTTCAATTAAAATATATGTATTCGAAAACAAAAAATTACTTTAAATAAAAACCAACCCCTGAACCCTTTATCCTAATCATGGTTTTTTATAAATGTAAAAAAAAAAAATCTTTAAATCATTATAAATTCTAATCACATTTTTTTAAATATAAACTAAATCTTTAAACCCTAATCACTAATCACATTTTTATAAAAATATAAACTAAATCCTTAAACCCTAATCCCTAATGAATCAACAATTTGATCCATAAATTTTATATATTAAATTTTGTTTAAATATTTCTAGGTGGTAAGTATATAAATATTCTAGGTTTTAAATATTTTTAAATATTAAAAATTGTTGTTCATGGTGGTAAGTGATGATGAATTTATAAAGTTTTGGTAATCAATACTCTGCAGAGCAATACCAATGGGCTATACAATATTTTAGGTTTGGCATAATTATTTTGGCAACAAACAGTGTAATAAACTAATGTGCACAATCTCTTTAAAATGGCTTTAAATTTGAACTACTATAAATTTATTATGGATGTTTGAGCCTCAATCAAACAACTAATTTTTTTTAATATTAAAAAATGATTAATTATAATATATCACAATTGTTGTACTTTATTATTTTTGTAGTGACAAATTATAAAAGTCCATTTGATATGCTACAAATAGAGACTCATTTACAATAATTTATACAATATTTTATAACGTTATTTTTTATGTATACTATAATAAATGATTTCTTTAATAAAATTATTATACCTATTACTAAAACAAATATTCAATTGAATAGGACCTGAATTGGGCCTAAATTAATCGGTTTGCATGCATTGGGCCTACATTAGTCCGCGGGTATGTGGGCTGACCGATTTAGACCCTCTTTTAATTGTGAATATTGTATATTAAATTTCTATAAATGTCAGTTTTGTAATATAGTATAAAATTTGGTTTATTTCTATATTCATATTTTATATGTGTCTGCCAATTTTCAAAGTATTCTTTGTATAATTTATAAAAATATATATTTTTTTAAAAAATACTATCATTTGGATGGAATGAGTTGACTCATAAAATTCATTTACAACTAATATAATAAATAACCTATATATTATTTCAAGATTTAAAAATGGTATTTGTGTATTTAACTTAAACACATTCTATGCAATACTAATACAATAAGTTATAATTATATAGTTACTATAATTATTAACAATTGTGCATTTGGAATGATACAAACATAGACTCATTTACAATATTTATATTCCATAAAGTTATTTCTTATGTATATTATAATTATAAGAAATGATTTTTTTAATAAAATTATTATATCTATTACTAAAGCAAATTCAATTGAATTGGATCTAAATTGGTCGGTCCGCGGGCGGGCAGCCCGCGGACTGACCAATTTAGGTCCACCTCTAATTATAAAGCTTATATTAAGTATATTTCAAAACTGTATTATGTGATTTTTTGCCTTCTATAATTCAGAAAATAATCGATTCAATTTAATATTTATATAACAAATGTTTTATTAAGAAACATGAATACCTAATAACAACCGCGGGTACCGTGGGTGAAAATACTAGTATATCATGTAATATAATAAAGTAAAATAGCCTTTTACGCACACAGTTTCCCGCCCATTCCTCCTCCCCTCTAAATTCAACCATTTCTACGCTCTCTCTCTCACACACCTATCTATTTACAAAACTGCCATTTTCAAATAAATAAAATTCAAAAAAAAAAAAAAGATTCACCTCCACCTCCCTCTTCATAGTAAATGCCGTGTATTTACTGCAGCGGCAAATTATTTATCTTCTCGAATACTCTTTTCTCTTCCCAATTCAACTTATTTATCTTCTCAAATACTCTTTTATCTTCGCAATTCATAAATTTTGAATTTGCACCGCTTTCTTCCAAAATCCTACTCCCTCCGTCCCAGCTAACGTGTCTTGTTTGACTTTTTGACACTGTTCATTGTTCTACTTTGACTCGATTTTATTGTATGTATATATTTGGGAAAAATAGTCGAATTGGGTCTTGTTAGAATCGTATAATCATGTAGTTTTAGAATATATATTTTATATAATTTTTGTTGTACACAATTTTGAAATATTAGGGGTTTAAAAAGTGCCTTGAATTGTGTGCAAAAGTGAAAAAGTGAAACAAGACAAGTTAAGTGGGACGGAGCTTGAATTGTGTGCAAAAGTGAAAAAGTGAAACAAGACAAGTTAAGTCCCGTTAAGTGGGACGGAGGGAGTAATTAATTCCAACCGCCCAAAACCCGTCTCCACCACAAGCACCCAAAACCACCGCACTCCTGCCCCCTACGGCCGAACCAGCGCCTGCCGGCCGCCTCTCTCTCTTCGGTGTTCACTCTCTCCCTCTCCCTCTCGCAATTCCCTGTCTCGCTCTCTGCTCCGTTCGAGCAACCACTGCTCCGCCGCGCTACTTTGCATCCGCTCTCATTATCATCTGATGCCTGTCTCTCCCTCTCTACCATCGCACCGACGTCTCTTCCCTCCTCGAGCATCATCATCGTCGCACTTCATCTCTGCTCCACTGCGCCGCCCGCCTCCATGGTGTAAAACCCTCAACCTCTAAACTAGCCGTTGGAAATCCTCCCAAGGTATCTACTTCACTTCCAGGAAAGCTCTTATATGGCAGATACACTCGAATCTCCTTCCCGCACATAATTCCACAAGGACAAGGTATCTTCAATTTGCTTTGCGTATTGCTCTGTTTCCTTTTTAATTGCAATATGTCCCAATACTCAGTGTTTATTTTTGATTGATTTTTGTCCATATTATTTATTTATTTATTTATTTTGGTTAGGAATTCCGTGGTGGTTCTCTTTTGATGCTTGATCCTTCCTCTGATGAATGCTTCTGGAACACTATTCGTAGCCGTGTCGATACGCGTCTGGAAAATCAGAAGCCGGTGGAAACCAAGCAGATGAAAATTTTCGGTTTTGCAGTGAAAATATGCTCCTGCTACAGAGTCGGATTATGTGCCTTTGATGGAAATCATGGAGTCAGGTTCGTTGCTTTATCTGTATTTTTTACCATTTCTTTTCATCTGTGCCTCAATTATTGTGAAATGCATTCTTATTTATTGACGCCACTGTCAGTGTAGGTATGCGAGATGCAAAGTGCACGCACTTAATTCACAATTGTGTTATTGACCTATTTTTCTTTTTCTTTTTTGTTTTGCAGGTTATCGAGATATACTTACTATCAAGTGAAGGTTGCAATTTCATTCTTTTATTTATACATTGTAATACATAGTTATATATTTTTTATGGTTTTTAACTTCTGAGTATTGGTAGAACAACAAAAAAAGGATTTTGATGTGTGTCAAGTGGATTGCTTTACTTGGCCAGTAAGTGGATTACTGATTTCTTTGGGTTCGTTTGTGAACTATAGGACAAGTAATGGTGGTTGCACTGCATCCTGACAAATAAGTTGCGGTGCTTGATCTCTTTGTTAATGATTCAGTGAGATGTTTTTCTATTTCTTTTTAGAAGATTGGCATTTTGAGTTTTTTTTTTTTAAAGAAAAGTGCATTATTTTTGTTCATCTATGTTATTGTTCAGGAGATTTGTTAGTTTTAAATTCTTTAGCTCTCTCTAAATAAAATAAAAAACTTCAATTATATAGGTTTCAGTGGAAATGACTTGTAAATGTATGTAGGCGTTGTTGGAGCAGAGGCAGTGATACATTGAATTTAGAGAGTCTTGGAATGACCAGAGACAGCTCCCCTCTCCGGTAATGTGTCCTATATTTTTTTTGTAATCCCGGTATCCTTTAACTATGTTTTTTCTCCGAAGGTACATTTATTGGCATGGATTGCAGTTTCAAATTATTTGTTTTTATTCATGAAGTCGTCGTAAAAAAAAAAGTTGTGAGAATCATTCAAACCTTTGTTTTTTGGTTCATGTGTTTTGGTTGGTTATCAATCTTGCCTCCTGGCATATGACTTGAGGATTGTTTTGCTTTTACCAAGGACTGATTATGTATTCCTCAATGCAGGTAGGTTGAGTTCTCGATAGAAAAGTTGCCAAGAGAGTAGTGCAAAGAAGAGTATCTTTCTTGATAAACCCTTTTCTTCTTCTGTTGTCCACTTTTTGCATTGAGTGTCTTTGAACGACCACGATAAATTGTTACAATAAAGGAAATTTGTATGATACTCTTTCCTGAATTTTTTTTAGTTTATTTTGATACTTCCATGATTATGTTATTCTGGCTCAGGTGGAAAGAAAAGATCATCTTTTCTATTATGACCTCTGGAATATCAAATAAATAGTATTTAAGTAAATTCAAATGGGATAATCTTACGGAAGAAACATGTACCTTTAATATTTCACCAGTTCGCCATTTATCTTTATATATGTAGTTTATAATGTTCTGTAATGTACAAGATTTTTTCTTTTGGGAAGAAATAATTAGGGTTTATAATTATCTATTCATTTCATGTGTTTATCCATGTGCTTCACTTCTATCCTTAACTAATCAATTTAATTGATTTTTTAGTTACATGGTAAGTTTGAAGCTATATCCAAAAGTTTCAATTTATCTCTTATAAATTCTAATATGATCTGATTAATTTTAAATATCATTTTGCTGCAGGTACACTATTAATTTAGTTTTGTTGTTTATCAACAATAAGTTGGTAGGTTGGAAACTTTGGTTTCACTACCTATTTGCTTTAAACCTTCAATTTGATTATTCTCTTTATACACAGGTTTGTAGAAATCATGGCTCATGTGTTTTCTCGAGAAGTATGGTGTTGTGTTTGGCAAATGATTCAGGAAGCTGCCACGATCTTTTGAAATGCTCATTGTTGATGGTTTTTAAGAATGTAAGTTCTGATACACCTACTCTATTCATAGCATGATTAAATATAATTATTATTTAGTTAATACTATAAACTTAATATAGGACATTTTACTTCCATGTTTTCTTTGGTGGTTTGGGTAAATTACAGGTAGTTGGCAATGTTACATGTTTATTGAACAAATGGTAACTACACACAGTTGCACCCATCTCCATCATGTAAATTTGTGCACTGGGACCAAAGGAGCTTTTCAAAGTTAAAAAAGTGTAGCAGGTAATTGTTCGTTTCTCAGAAAATTAAACAACTGTCATAGGATTAATCTTTTATAAATACACGGGAAACTTGAAAGCAATTGACAGTCAACAATTTTAATCAACAATCCGGATAACTATATTACTCAACAGTCCTAATTCACCTCGATCAACAATTAAACTTTTGTCATGTTATGCCTACCCTAATAATCCTCAAAGGCACATTTGAAACCCGGTTCTTCTATGTTGCATCTTTTTGTAGCTTTACTCGGAGGAGGAATTTAATGGCTTGAAAGTTGTGGCAGCAATTAATGATGTTTATTGGGTTACAGATCTTTCTTGAATTACATGTTTTCTTATGTAGAGAGAAAGATTGACTCTGAGTGGGTGCTTGGCGGTGTCGAAGGGGATTTTAGTGGTTAAAGGTGGGTGTTATCCATAAGAAGATGTTGATATGCAGTGCTTGGTAGAAGACTAAATCTGTGTAGAGTTAATTTGTACTATGATATCAATATGCTCTTGCACGCAATATATTTATCTGAACAAACACTTGAGAATTTGGCTTGACCGTTTGTCTTTTTGGTAATTAAATTGTGTGATAGGGAAAATATAATTATATAAATAAGAATCTGAAAATAATGCTAGAAACATCTGTAGATTCATCGTAACTTTTGGTCTCTGATCTTTACTATGAGCGTCAATTTGATTGTTGTTTTTAATATGTCAATGTTCAACACAACTGATAGGAATCACCGTGGGCTCTGTTATTACTGGGGCCTCCGTGTTCGCGGACAGCACACCAAGTCCACTGGACGCATAGGAAAGACTGTTGGTGTCTCCAAAAAGCGTTGAGCATCATTTCCTTATGATATTCTTGTGGTTAACTTTTATTTTATTTTAGAGTTTTATTGCAATGCAATGCAATGCCTCCATACCTCGAGTTTTTTTCGCCGTGTTTTGGTAGTTGAAGTGTTTGGACGTTGAAGTCTCACTGTAATTCAATCATGTGTTAAGATGAACCAAAGACACCCATCGTTGGGTAATATGTTAACATGAATATATATAAATATATATTGTATTAAATTATTAGCGTTATCATCTATATTAAAATTAGAATTTATTATTTAAGCTCACAGAAGTTCATGCATATAGTTGTGTTATTCAGATCATTATTTAATTGTAATAGTATTATAAATATAGATACATAATCTAATAACGAAAAAAATTCAGTCAAATGTTTGTTTTTATCATGCAATCAACTATTCATTTGTTTTCTTACGTATGTATATTTATATATATATATATATATATATATTTTAAATATTCGTGTTATATGCTCACCAAAAAAAAATATTCGTGTTATGATTGTTTTTAGTTGTGACTAATGGTGTAATAGTAGTATTTGTTTGCAAACTCGCCAGTTTCCCATAAAATGACACAACGAAGAGTGATTCTTCATCAATCAAAATTAACATGTAGAGAAAATGACTATTATATACTTATAAAAAGAGAACTAAAATACCCAAAGGTTTTGTATGTGGAGAAAATGAGTGACTATAGGAATGTTAACCATACTTTACAAAGGGCGAAACGGAAGGGGTTGGGGGTGCCGATGCCCACTGTAAGTCAACTTACCAACTAATATTTGGAATGGGACAAATCCACAATTATAAATAGATTGTTGTTAGCTTCACTATTATTGTTATTGTCACATTAACTTTCAAGCTGGATTATTGTTGGCTTATAGCTTTTGAATTGGTTTTTGTTGAATAGTTTTAGAAAAAATGATGTATTGATAAATAAATTCATGATTAGCTCTCTATATTGCACTGTAAACGATAGTAGTATATTTATACTTCAGTTATACATATAATTTATCCTAAATAAGATATACCCTATATCTCAAAAATGATGATTAACTTTGAGAACAAAAATTTTAATTGCCTTGAAAATCCATCCAGAATTTTAAATCACAATATTTTGGGTATCTTATGTATTTTTTTAGGTGAACAACAGGGTATCCCAGGCCACATTGGACCCAAGACTAATCCTTCGAGGATCTGCAAGGGCAATTAAGAGCGCCTCTCCCAAAGCAGGATCTTACGAATTAGCACTACATTACTTCATCGATTTGAAGTCTTATGTATATGTATATTTTTTTAAATTAAGTAATTCACATATGATATACACTATATACCTTCATAATTAGAGGTATCCAAAAATATTGTAGTAAGCCATTATTATATTATTGTTCTCTTAAAATTGGTGCTTGAGTAATGATGATTGAAATTTAGATGGTTGTGTGATGGTTTCGATAATAAGTTCCAATTTTCTAAACAATCAAATGACTGAAGTTATAATTATGTATAAGTTTAGGGTTTAACTTTTGTCTAAGTTATAATTATGTATAAGTGTAAACTTACAAATACTTTGGGAACGTGATAAATAATGTAAATACTTTGGAAATCGTATAATTCTCATTAGACATTTGACATGTAGATAACTATACTTTGGGAACGTGATAAATAATTTTGAATGTGTAACATTTTTCAAAGTCAGCATACATTAAATATTAGTTTTATCTCAAGAGTTCATGATTTATAAAAATTCAATTATTTATATTTCATACTAAGTTATATTAAAAAAATATAATATAATATTTGTGGACTACTATCAATTTATTAAAATTACTGTATCAAATCTTCTATAAATTATTTGCTACGTAAATTAATCTAATGGGAATTAGAATTTCAAGTATTTGAGGCTAATCATTATATATCGTTTTCATGTATATATTAATGGTTGGAAAATAATTATCTTCTTTTAAAGTTCTTCAGTCAATAGAATAATAATAATTCAATATATTTATACATTTTCTAGGTGAATTTAATATATTTATACATTTCTATGTGAGGTTAATATGGTTCATGTAATTTTTAAATTTTTATTGATTATGAAGAGTTTGCAAATGCTCTGTACTTCATAATTTTCAAGAAAAATTATTATTGTGTGTGTATATGGTATTAACATGTTTTATAAATTATCAAGATTCAACTAATTTTTTTTCTTAAATTTCTAATCATCATTTGTGATTATTCCTCATAACTATATAATAATATTTCCTCATTCTTATATTCTTAACATGCAACAACGTAATGTTATATCCATTGTAAATAAATCATAAAAATATTGTTAATTAAATTTATGACTAAATTTGTTTACACCTAATATAACTAATTAAAATATTTATAAAATACTCAAAAATATTTATATGGAAGATATTTATAATGTATTAAGTATTTGCTAATTTTAACTGCATATATTATTTATTTTAGTTCCTTCTTTAATTTGGTTATTTAATTTTGGTTGTGCTCCTTCATCAACTTTGGGTATTTAATTTAGTCTAAATTTGACTTGGATTTTAAAAAATTAGTTGAAAAAATTGCGAAGTCGATTTCAATATTAAGTTAGCTTCCGATGCACTATTCACAAATGGATATCAGTGCAAATGATAATGGATATTAGTCGATTCAACATCAAGTTACCTTGCAAATGACATTGAATAAGAATAAGAATATAATCTAATTGTAGTTAGAAATAAGAAATTGAAGTTTATGTAATATAATCTTTTAATATTTTTTTTTAATAACATATAATTTTGTGATTATCTTTTCAATTATTTTAAGTTGGAAATAGTTATGAGAATAGTATTGTTTTTTTTCTATTATATAGATATTTTAAAACTTTAAATCAACGCGCATCGCGCTGAGGTACATTGGTTCCTAAGAGAGTGAGAAAAAATATCCTGGAGGGGAAAGCATTGACTGACAGTACATTGGTTCATGCGAGAGTGGGAAAAAATATCTTGGAGGGTGAAGAACACCGTTTATATTTTCAAGACGTTAGTTTCCACTAATTGTTTCCTATGCTATGATTATCTACAAGAGCCAATATCAATCTCTAAAGCATGTTGGGGTGTTCCTGAAGAATTCAATTTTTAGACACGACCAGTTATATATTGTTGCATCACGTGTACTAAGGCATTAGGATAAAGGGTGAATTATGTTATATGAAATATCATTGGGCATATGCACCTATTTTGAGAAATCTCTTTATTTCTATTTTGTTGTCGTGTTTCATAACTTCTCATTGTGATCTGTGAAAAGTGTTGGCAGTACATGTCTAATAATAGAGTGCTGGAGGGTGAAGTATTGATTCACGAAAAAATGAGAAAAAATATCCTGGAGGGTGAAGCATTGACAACAAGAGTGGATAAAATATCCTTGAAGGTGAAGTATTGACTGGCAGTACATTGGCTCTGACAAGAATGAGAAAAAATGTCCCGGAGGTAAAGTATTGACTGACAGTACATTGGCTCCGACAAAAATGAGAAGAAAATGTCCTGGGGTGAAGTATTGACTCGCGAAAACAGTGGAGATAGAGTGTTCATTCCTCAAATGAGTTTGACCTCATCTGATCATAGAATATCATTTATTAGCATATAAATATATTACACTCAATGGAGAAATTTATGTTTCACTTCACTCCCCTACATAGACATAATGGACTAAAGTTGCTTATTCCATTCAAAATTGTTAAAAATGCTACAAAAATATTATTATTTACGAATTCCATGTTTTTGAGATGAAATATATATTTTTTTAAAATAAACTTTACATCGAACGGATAATGTGTAAAATTAATGAAGCAAATATACGGATAATGTGTTGTTTACACAAAGAAATATTAAAATTATGATTTTTTTTATTAGGCTAACATATAAATTATATCTTAACTACAGGACCCAATAATAATATTAATCAACTATTATTTTTTATATTAGCATATAAACAAATTAAAATTCATTATACAATCCCGTGGGTAATGCCAGGTGGTATGTCTAGTTTATTAAATTAATTATAACTACTGAGTGGATGGGTTTACGAAAAGTCTCCCACACCCTTACCCTCAATTAGGAGTGGGAATAGGCCAGGCCAGGCCAGACCCGGCCTTGTACGGCCTAGGCTTATTTAAGTTTTGTAAGGCCTAGGCCTGGCCTATTGCCTGTAATAGGCTTAGTTTCTAGGCCTAAGCCTGACCTTTTTAACTAAATAGGTCAGGCCTTAAGCCTTTATAAAGCCTATTCAATAAATTTTGAAATTTATAAAAAATATATATTTAAGTATTAAATAAATAATAAAAAATATTGTTAATAAATTATAAAAAATTATATTAAAAAATTTAACAGGCCGGCCTACCAGGTTAAGTAGGCTTTTCGTAAGGCCTAGGCCTAGGCCTATTTAGTTAAATAGGCCTATAAATTTATCTGGGCCTGGCCTATTTGGTAAAAAGGCCAGGCCAGGTCAGGCCTATAATAGGCCAGGCCGTAGGCCCTGTCGGGTAGTCTGGCCTATTCCCACCCCTATCCTCAATCCTTCCTTCTTTTCGCCAATTTTTGCAATTACTACAATGTTAATGTTACTCTACTTCTACTATCATCACAGTTTTCTTCTTCCTTTATTACTACAAATTTCTGTTTAGAATCTTATCCATTGATGCTTTGTTTTCTTACATCTCTGTTATGTTTCCCTTCCCTCCTTGCGTGATTCCTTTAAGTTTTAGCGTTTTAACCCTTAAATCTTAATTAATCATCGCCACCAATTCCTTAATCTCATGGATTGCGATCACCGCCAGCACCACCAAATCCCACAAATTGGATTGACGCGCTACCGATCCGCCCCCAGCTCCTACCTCGCCTCCATTTTGTCCGCAGGCACCGCCGCCGCCGATGGAGGATTTGGGGCCGACGATTTCGCCAAGCTTTTCAACCCTAGGGCTTCCATCCCTGAGACACAGCGGATTTTCGCTAATTTCATGAACACCACGGATTCAACCACTCAGGACCACTCCTACCTGCCGTCATTGCCGACGCGGAAAAAACCCATCGCCGCCGAGAAACCGCCGCGGAGACCACTTACAGTAGATTACCAGATCCGACTAAGAAGGAAGAAGGAGGCGGCGGCGGTGTAGATGGAGGAAATTCTTCGCTCCTACGCCATAACAGCTCACCAGCAGGACTGTTTGACAGCATATATATGGAAAACCAGCAATGGTTTTTGCTATTTATGGTTGCAAATTTGGCTTCTTGTTTATGCTCTTTTTGTCACACTTTTCAATTAGGGATAGAAACACTTGGATCACAATCACTGCTCGAACAAGCACATGGAAATTATGTTATAGGTATAGATAATAAATTAAAGTCGTGTATCATTGGTATAGCACACATATATGAGACGGAGTAATAAAGTTTGCAACTAAAAAGTGCTCTGCCTCGTTCTATTCTTCAATGAAGTTGTTGGCTTCGTATGGGTGTAAACTGTAAAATATGTGACAGGAAGAAGTGGAAGTAGTATTAGTTTTCTCATGTTTTATAAAACATATCAATTATCTGTCCTTGCTTCTCATTTATGGTTCAGCAAGTGTTGGATTTGAAGGTTGTAGTTGTAGGTGAAGCCATCAATATTTCAGGAGGTTCAAATAATCGAAAGAGCTAACTCCTCTTGATTGAAGTAGTTGAAGAATGATGTAGTGTTATAGTTTTGTGAAGTTATGAGTTCTGATTTTGCAATCGAGTTGTCTGATTGTGTTGCTGATTACTGACTCAACAGGTGGTAACCCTTCTGGCGAAGATCGTTGTAACAATAGCGTCCACATTCCAAAATTTCCCATGAGTCTGTCCTTGATTTCATTAAAGGATTAATGGATGATGGCAATAAACCCTTTGAGAAACTAGAGACCTTGGATGACCAGGTTTTGGTATCCTAATCCTTTCCATTCGACCTTCTTAAGATCATTAATTTAACGATATTATGAGATATGATTGTAATGATGAGCAGACATATGAAAATCGCCCTCCAATTCCGTTATCTCATCACCTGAGTTTACCTAAATCTGCTTTGGAAAATTTGGTGCAAGATTCACTGCCCTGGAAACTCCGGGCAAAAAGGGGCTTCCCCATTCACCCTCGTAGCATAGCTGAAAGGTAAATATGTTGTAAACACCCAAAATCACGCCGTCCTTGCTTTCTATTGAGCTCATTTTAATTTTTAGGTGTCACTGTTTCAGGTGAGAAGGAACAAGATTAGTAAACGTACAAGGAAACTGCAAGAACTTGTCCCAAATATGGAAAAGGTTGCAATCCTCATCTTATCACGGTGATATCGAACACATACAACCATAGATGTTGAGATTTCTCGATTTTGTGGCATATTAAGCTCGTTTATATTTTCAGCAAATAAATACTGCCGATATGCTGGATTTAGCAGTTGATTACATTAATATGTGTTCTTTTCAGTTTGATAATTCCTCGAATCCATTCCCAACACTCTGCTGTTTTAACATCATGTGAGATGTACAGATGCTTTCTGACAATCGAGCAACATGCACTTGCCGGGCTAGAATGAGTTCGTAGATCGCCCTAAGGCTCTCCACCGTATAAGGAGAAGATGCCAAGTATCTATATCTATATAATAAAGAGATATCGATGTTGTGTATCATGTTTGGCTTGAGAATGAAAAGCCCTTCTTCGATGATCCCAGTATGTCTTTGGTTGGAACCCCAGAGTATATACCAGATGTAAATATGCATAAGGCTAGTTGTTGGTACACTATTATTGCAGTGAACCTTTCTTGCTAGCTTGTTCTTGGTACACTATTAAATTGTGGTTTTAGTAATAGTACAAAATACACACACAGTGAACCTTCTATCAACGTAACATCTAAAACCACTTTTCTATATTTTTGCCATCCATACTCTCAACTCTCAAGGCCCCTGAAGCCGACGCACAATTGTCCTCCTAAGACTATCCCCATCAATAACCCAACCCAATCAAACCTTTTAATATAGTACTCCCTCCGTCCCATTCCAAATGTCCTACTTACTATTTTTGGATGTCCCATTACAAATGTCTTCTTTCTATAAATAGAAATAATTTTCCCCTCCAACAACTATGTGGACCCCACCATATACTCACAAACCAACTCTACCTTAATTCTCGTGCCCAACAGTAACAAGACACTTGGAGTGGGACGGAGGGAGTAATTATTAATTTGTCTCTCCTCTACCTACTCAACCTACAACCAAATTTAATTTTTACTACTATCATAACAGGAAAAAAGCTTAAAATGTCCATTATCTTTTCAAAAAAGCCAAATACATCATTTTATAATTTTTTACCAAATTAGTCCTCTACAAATACTAATTATGTCCGGATCAGTCCATTGTTCACTAATTATGCCCTAATTGCTAACGTGACAAGGGTTTAAATTTAAATCAGACACGTGGACATAATATTACTCATTTTCTTTTATCTTTTACCAATTCGGTCTTAAAATTTTGTTTGTTCCATTTAGTTCTCTACCCAAATCAGTCATTTTTATATTAATCGGATTCCAACCTTTCAAATGACTGATTTGAGTAGAGGACTAAATGGAACAAAACAAAAGTTTAGGACTGAATTGGTAAAAGATAAAAGAAAATGACTAATATTATTCCCACGTGTCTGATTTAAATTTAAACCCTTGCCACGTCAGCAATTAGGGCATAATTAGTGAACAATGGACTGATCCGGACATAATTAGCATTGGTAGAGGACTAATTTGGTAATAAAATTAAAAAAGGATGGATTTGACTTTTTTGAAAAGATAATGGACTTTTTAAGCATTTTTTCCATCAATAACCCATCCAAGTTCCAACACAACTCACTTCTAATTTTATTTGATTTTACTTTGTTTTTAAATACATATTATTTCAACATTTTAATTTAAATTTAACATAACCAATAAACACACAAACATATATAGAGAGAAAATAATTTATGTACATTATAATTATTATTTAATATTTAATTATTTTTCTTTAATAATAAATATTTTTTCTCTTTTTTCTTTTTTATTTCAATATAAATAAATTTAAAAAATTAGATTATAAATAAAAAATACAATCAAAATTAATGTAAAATAAAACTAATAGAAATTAATATTTATTTCTCACCCAATCATAAAATTATTTTTTTATATTATTTACTTAATAGTTAATTAATTTTATTTAATAATAAATATTTTTCTTTTTTTAACAATAACAAATAAATTTTGAAAACTAAATTATAAATAAAAACTAATATAAATTAATATTTATTTCTCATACAATCATAGTGGCATTGTAAGATTGGATGCCCTCACATGATCTTGAGATTGGCCACCCAATCAAGGTCATTGTGGGTCATGGCTTTTAATTAATTTTTGCTTTATTTTTATTAATTTTTTTGTGATGACCCCACTTGGAGTCATTGATGGGATAGTCTAACCCCTACAATTCAATTCAATTTGTACAGTATCATGTAACAGATGAAAATTGGATTAACTCTAAATTATTCAAATATAAAATTTAATAATAAATCTATTTTCAAAATTAATTATGCTGAAAGCAAGAATGAGGCGTCGCTTTGTTCTGAGTTGTGGCCCTTGCAATTGATTGGCGCTAAATTCTTTTCGTTCTTCCCTTTCGATCTCACTGGCCATCACTGGGAATTTCTCAAATTTTGCCAATTTCAGAACGCAGAACGCTTGAGGCGAGCGTTAGATGTTTAGCGTTCTCCTCCACCGTTTAGCATTTCCAATTTCTCAGATATTGGGAACCAAACGGAGAAAAAAGGAATCAGATTCTCAGACGCTAATTTGGAAGTGAAAACGTTGTTCCCAAAATTAAAATTATGGACTTATGGATAGTGAGATTCTGTGTTAGAGTTTAAAATTAAAATTTAAAAGCTGTAGTTTGAAAAACTAAGAGGGTGTCTGGGAATAGCTTTTTGGCATTAAAATAACTTTTTGGAGGTGTTTTAGTTGGTTTGACCAGTTAAACAGATAAATTGAGTGTTTGGTAAATAAAAAATAAAATTAGCTTATTGTCTTAAATAAGGTGTTTTCTAAAAATTTGGAAATTCTTGCTTTTTGAAATAGATTATTAGTAGAATTCTGAAATTTACAATTTTATCATTTTCTTCACTAATGTTAATATTTATTTATATTATTTGGATTATTATCTCATTTTGAACTTAATTATCTTTAAATATATATATGAGTGAATATTTATTTTATCATTTATTTTATTATACATCAATGTCACCATGATTATTATTATCATTATTATTATTATTTATTAATTAAAACATTTTTCAAACAAATTTTAAGTACTAATAAAATACACTATGCCCTTATATATCTTTTCACACCAATCAGTTATTCATTATCAGTTAATTTTAAGTATAATAACAATTTAATCAGCTAGTCAAACCAGTTAACAGAATTATCTAAATATAAACACTTGATTGACTCAGCTATCATCTAACAATGAATTGCCAAACATGACCTAAGACCTAAAATTTGGGGATGTTTAGAATTTTGAGTTTAGTGATTACAATGAAAAATATTTACAATTATTTTAATAGTTTTTAGTATTTTAAAAGGTGAAAGCTAAAAGCAACGCTCGAAATTCCCAAATGCAAGCCAATCTCTCGAGAATATGTGGATATTGAAGGGTTGTCACTCTCAAGCCAGAATTCTGTATGTACAAAGACTTGAACCCGAGACATTTACTTAAATTACCAGAGCCCATACCACTCAGGCCAACTGCGTTTGGTTCAAGCCAAGTTTAGTTGGATAAAGGGAGAGGTTGGTTGGATAATTTGATTTGTGGAAAAAATTAGGGATTGGAATGTGTATGAGAACATTTTATTTTAGTACATGTATTTTTCAGCATATGTCGGTAGCGGCATATATAGAATCAAGACGTGTAAAAAAAAAAAAAAAAAGACGTGTAATTTACAACATTCCAAAGAATATTCAAATATTTAGAATAAATGGGGCAATATATTTATAATAATGGAATATAGTATATAAATTGGGGTGTGGCTTGTGTGCTGTCAACAGCACATACAGACAATATGGAATGATGGCTACGCATAGAAAAATGATGTCAGAGCAATGAAAATGATGTTTGTGTGAAATGATGTGTGCGTATGAAAAAATGATAAAATATTATAAAATGGGCAACATCATTTTTCATTAAGTTAAAGATCATTTTTCATAGCGTGGACATTATTTTTAGCCCTGCCTGTAACCGCTGGCGATAACAATGCCAGCATCAAAACCGGACTGTATAAATTGTATTACTAGTACAATAATTACGTAAATATTTAGAATAAATGGGGCAATATATTTATAATAATAGAATATAGTATATAAATTGTATTACTAGTACAATAATTACGTACAGTTGAAGATGGAGTGGTAAGTGCCAAATACATTGCTCGTATGTTTGAGAAATAATTAGAGTTTAGTGTCTGAAGTTTGAAATTAATGATAAAAAATAGTTTTAAATTTGAATAATGGTGTTTGGTAATGTAATTTTTAATTAGAGTTTAGAGCCGAGAGTTTGGAAAGTTAAAAGTTATGGGAGAGGAGCGTTCAGAGTTTAAAGATTAGAGAATTAAAATTTGACAGTTAGTGTAATTAGTGTTTACTATGTATAGGATTTTAGGCTATATTTTGTATGTATTTAAAAAGCTAAACACTAATCCACTAATCCTTAGCGTATGTTCCCAAACGCAGCCTGCATTGTATACAAAGAGAAAAAACGCTTGTAAACATTTTTACGTATAATGTAAGACTTTGAAATTGTAAGGAAGGACACACACACATATATACACACACACTAGAACTCGCTCTTGGCGCGCCATTGAGAGGAAAAAAAGCAGAGGAAAAAAATCTTGAAGTTTGTTACTAATGAGAGGCACCATAAGGAAATTCGAGTTTTACTGTTCTACTCCCTCACATGCTCAAAATGTAGGGATCGGTTAAGGTGCGATTGCCCAATCCCACAGTACATCAAGGCGAAGATCTTGAGCGTCCAATTAAAATCCAAAGGTTCTAAATGCAAAATGGTATAATTGTCATAAAGCCAAACTTCACTCTTGACGGAGGAATATATAATCCTATATTTAGTATGTTATCAATCTAATATTTGGTAAATAATATCAAATATTTGGTAATCTATATCTACGATCAACAATCCTTATTAAAGAGGGAACAAATTTATTACGTATATAATTTCAGCGATGCTACCAAAAATAATTATGTGATGCTCTTAAAAATATTTTCAGCGGCCCAACATTGAAGAATTCAGCGACACCACTTTGAAGAATTCAGCGATACTATCTCGTATAATTCAGCGATACTACCAAAAATAATTCAATGATGTAACCAATAAATATTTCAGCGACCCTACCTAAAGGAATTCATCGACTACTCTCAGACGAATTCAGCGACAATAATAAGAAGAATTCAGCGATGCCACCTTATACAATTTAGCGATGTTACAAAAAATAATTCAGTGATGCTACAAAAAAATATTTCAGTGACCTTACCTAAAGGAATTCAGCGACACAACTAGGAAGAATTCAGCGATGTTAGCATATACATTTCAGCGATGCCACCAAAAATAATTCAGCGACGTTTTCATTAATGCTAAATTTTTCAAGAATAATTCAGCGATGCCATCAGGAACAATTCAGCGACAATTCCAAGAACAATTCAGCGTTTTTTCCATGAGCAATTCAGCGACATTCTCATCAACAATTTAGCGACTCAACATAGAAACATTTGATGTACGTTTTCATGAACAAATATGTATATTATATAGCTTCATAAATAAGCAAATTGGAGTGTAAAGTAAGATCGATTGAACGTATTGAAATGCGTAGAAAAAAAGTAGAGTTGAAGAGCATACAAAATTGAGCAATTGTTTGTTAATAAAGCTAAATATAGTAAATTTACTATTTTAACCTTTAAGTTAATCTCAACCATCAATTTATAAAGTGATTTAATGGCTGCGATTGACCGCAGTACATCAAGTCAAAATCATCAATCGCACCCTAACGGAATTTCAAAATGTAATAAAGATAAGTAAAAACTTACATTATTCTTGGATGGATGGAGTTAGCTGGATCAAATTTCTGAACAAATCAAAGAAACGAGCTAATAGAATTTGATATTTCAATCATCGTAAAAAAAAATACAAGCAGCATTAACAAAACTGAATAACATTCCATCAATTGACAATTACAATTCCATTCGAACGCACATATCAAGCCTCAGTAACCTTTATCATAAACAACTTGGTTGTCGATCTCATTGACCTCCATTATTTCATCAAGGAAAAACTGCACCATTACCCTAACAAATGGCCAAACGGAAGGTCAATTGTTTAATCAGTTAACGTCATGGCCAAAGCACAATCTACGGCAAAATTCAGAAGACACTCAAATATTGTTGGCATTTATAGTCAATATGCATAGTTGTAGTGAGATCAAACGAAAAGGCAATGCATCTTTTAAATATAGAATTATTAAATAGTTAAAAGATGCATAAGATAGTGAATGAATTTTATCCCCCCCCCCCCCAAAAAAAAAAAGCGTATCAAAGAATCAGATTATGCATTTAAACAGAAAGATTGACATTACATAGTGCACTAAGGAAATTCCTTTTCTTGCCTCAATCTTCTCCATGCTTCGGCTATGTTCAAGATTGTCACAAAAGAAACCAGCTTCCCCACTCCGAAATTTGTCTCATTCTAATTATTCAAAGATAAACAATTTTATGAGAAAATGATTTGTCAAATAAATACCAGGTTAGCAATAAAATAAAGTGGTAGAAAATAACACATGTCTTCCTTTATTTATGCTAATTTTAGTTTCCTGCAATGTACAAAAGTTTAGGTTTATATTCTTATCATCAATTAAGTTTATATATGTATGAATCCATATAAGGTAATGAGCATTATCACCAGTCGATCGAACTACATGATGAAGAGATTGGACATGAGCATTATCAACAGTCGATCGCACTACATTATCTAGTGCCGCCTTGTTGCAAACATCAGAAAGTTTCCAACCTGCATATTAAATAATTCTTTAGAATCACTTTACTCATCCAAGGGCAAATAAAATGTGAAGTTAACAACTCAGAAGCTCTAAAGCATCCAAAACTAACAAATTTCTTGAATGGTATTTACATTAAAGGAAAAACAAGATAACCAAGAACCATCATATAGTTCATCTATTAAAGTGATATGACATTTAAGAAATTCACACAAAACAAGAGGGTCTAAATATATAAGAAATTGGTATATCTAATCGACTGCGCTACAATACCTTCACCTTCCACCGAATGTAGCAATATCCAACAACTACGACAATGACAACTATGTCATATTTCCCAGATCCTGTCAAAAGTAGATCATTTTCAGAAAACAGACCAATAAATCATTACAGAGATAAGAATTAAGAAGATAAGCTAGCAAGAAAACTCGAGATATTGAAGCTTATAGCAGTTAAAGAAGCAGTGGTACAAAATTAGACATTAACACAATTAAGTGTTCCTGCCTATATCAAAATAAAGCACAATTTCAGTTGCAATTCAATGTTAACGTTGCCTCAGACATACCTGTTGTTTCCGGAATGACACAAATCCAAACCCCCTGAAACACCAAGTACTTTGATGCATGAGAGATTTAGTAGAACAACTATTCAAAACAGCAGAAGACAAACACAAAATGCAAAATGAAATGGGGTAGTATATTTAAAGTTAAACTTGAACTTTTGGGACTAACCACCCTAAACAAGTTGTAAACTAGCAAAACTAGCCAGGTTAAAGGATGTTCTAAGAGGAAAGCTAGAGGAAAATGTGGATCTCCCATAGAGAACAACACAATCCCCAATTCATGTTCATAAACATGGATTTCCTTTACTGTTTGCATGGTCTGCTTCAATTTCTTTAAACATATGGATACTAACATCCAAGTGGTATATATCAATTTATTTGCTCAACAACGTAACATTTTGATAATATGAAATCAAGAAACTTAAATGATATCTTAGCTTATTTGTTAATAATTTTTTTAAGATAGTTGATATCTAGCATTTTGTGAGTTCGAAGATGTTAATGGGGCCATCACAGTGAACAAAGAGACCATATTGGAGGAGATTGCATCGTGTGTTGGTGGAAAAATTGGTTTAGAGGCAAGAAATTTGGTGTTAAAGTACGAGCATCTGGTGGATCATTTTTATGTGGTATTGGCGATGGAGGAGGACGTCCGACACATGTTGGAGATGCATGGGTTGGTGGCGAAGCATTTGTGTAGGATTTATGCTAAAAACGGTCGAAGCTTCAAGCAATCATAATCATAGAAGGTATCATCGTTTGAAAAAAAGAAAATTGTTTTGGTAATGCATTATTATGTTAACATCTTAAGAATGAATTAGGGTTCGCTGGAAAATGTGAATTATACACAAGCAAAGTGCATTGGTGTGAACATCATATTTAGAGTAAATATCCGTGGTGGTGTACACATGTTTGAATATAGATGGAATTTTAGTGTGAATTTCCGATCCATATACAGTGTAACTTTAGGGATAGTGAAAATTTTAGAGATTAATTGGCTGTGTAGTGTAAACTTTCACTGGTGTAAATCGATTTTCCCTGCATATTTTTTTTTATTTAAAGTGGTATTGGAGCCAAAATTAAAGGAAAGGCAGAAAATTCGAGAGACGATTGGTACGTAGTTGATTTGAATTGACAATGACAAGATTTTGCTAGTAAAAAAAATTGGAAGCTTACAACGATTGGAGGTTTGGCTGTGAATAGGAAAGAAACCATTTCGCAACGGACCAGCTTCAGTCTTATTAAAAATAATAGAAGAAATCCAAACCTTAAAACGCCACATTAGACAGACTGCTTACTCATCACCATCACTTGACAGGCAAAGGCGGTATCGGAGATTCCGCTTTTGACTTGGGAGTCGTAGCCTCATAATTTATCTCTCTCTGAATTTTCGGCGTCCGATACCTCCTCGTGCTTGTAGATTGTTGATTTTGGTGTCAGCGCCACATCGACTTCCTCGTCTTGATGTAATAAAAGCTGTAGCTCTGGCGACACATCATCTTCCTCCTCCTCCTCTAGCTGGAGCTCCGGCGCCACATCGCCTTCCTCGTCTTGATGCAGTGAAAGCGGTAGCTCCGGCGCCACATCGTCTTCATCCTCCTCTAGCTGGGGCTCCGACGCCATATCGCCTTCCTCGTCTTGATGCAGTAAAAGCGGTATCTCCGGTTGGGGCTCCGACGTCACATCGTCTTCCTCGTCTTGATGTAGTAAAAGCGGTAGCTCCGGCTGGGGCTCCGACACCACATCTTCTTCCTCCTCTAGCTGGGGCTCCGGGGAGCCTGTGCGTTGGCGTTTCAGCGCCGGCTCAGGAGGGGCTCAGCTTTTTGGAGGATCCATCTCTAAGGAATTACTGGTTTGGAGGATTGCAACGGTTAAAGAATTACTGCTTTGGAGGATCTATCTTTATAGAAGCTGTTGCAACGGTTAAAGAATTAATACTGCTTTGAAGGATCAATCTTTATAGAAGCTCCGACAGTTATCATTTTTAGATTAGAATCCACAGTTATAATAAATTGTTGTGGGCTATTAGGGTTTAGGTTTAGGGTTTGCATCATTATCTGAGCTTAATTTGAAATGATCCTTATTGCTGCACCACGTGGATCAAGGCGTGCATCATCATCTGAGCTTAAACAATTAATGTGGCGGATCAGGATAGAGTAACTCTTCCCAGGGGAAAAGATTTTATGATCTGGAAACCTGGCAGGTGATCATAAAGCTTTAGAAATCCTTTGCCAGCTGGCACCAATCCGGTGGAAGTATCTTGCACGGAGTTTTAGGGTCGATCCAGCGAGGCTTGCTGCAAGATTTCCAAGTACCTTCCTGTACTTCATGTCCATCTCCTCAATTCTTTCATCAAAAGATTGAAGGGTGTTCTTCACCATGACGGGAGATGGACTTCCAACAAAACACCTCATCTCTGAAGAATTGTATTTGCAGGGGAAACTGAAAGTGCCCCAAGAATCACATCTTCCTCAAGGACAGAACCAGGGAGGACTAGACTCGACTCCCAACTATAGAATTGTCCTGTATCTTGGTCCTTCCTGACATATAGCCGCTTGAGGTGTGATAGCCTGGAATAATGTGGCTGATATCCCCCAAATGCACACCATTACCAACTGAAACAAGTTCAGGATCTCTGTAACAGGATTGATGGCTCTGATTGAAAAGTGTTCCCCAACATTAGCTCCCATATGGCGTAAAGAAACTTAAGCAAATCTTATATGACATGCAGTCACAATCCTGTGAACAAGGCAAGTTTAGAAAGGTTTTCTGGACACATCTTCCTTTCTTGCTATGCAGGATTTGAGCAAGCAAGTGAAACAACTGAGCACCAAGCCATAACTAGTGTATGCCATGCAGGCTATGGAAATGGCGAAAGCGGTTGGGTTTGCTGGGACAGTGTTAAATATCTTTGAATATACAACAATGGTGTGAGCAAACCAATGAAATGCTCCAGACAGACAAATGAATGCAAAGTTTTGTATGGTAGGAGGTTTTTGCAATATCCTAAGGTAGATCAAGTAAGACACAGCTACTGATAAGCTTCCAAGACAGCCAACTGCATAGATGCCAAAGAAGTGAAATATGGGTGTGTAATATGCCCAATTTCTCGTGATGTGGTGTTGCGCCGTTTTCCCTGTCATTATGGTTTGAGAGAAAAGAGGTCAGCCTTATTCTACAAGTTAGTTTTTATTACATGCCGAAAGAGGCTATGAAGTAATTTTTCAGGTGCTGAGATGCTAAGCGCTTAATGAAAAGAAATCAAGTAAATAATGAACTAGTTTTGGAAACTTGTGAGATGCTAAGCGCTTAATGAGGTGGTATGCATGATTATCTGGCACTCAGCAATTAAAAGGTAAACTTATTTTTTAAATTTTTGTTACTTACCTTTTAGAAGTTGTCCACTGTTGGTTCACTCTTTGAATCTCCACCAGAAGTCAGTGCAAGTACTTCAGCTCCATCTTCCACAATCATTCCTCTCTGAAGCACAACATATGGCCCCACTGAAGATCTCTGACCGATTTTGATTGGGCAGAAACTCAAAATTCCATTTTTCACTACATGCGTTTGAAACAATACTCCTTTTGCAAGCACCGCATCTTCCCCAATGGAAATTAGATATGGATCAGTGATGTCAACAGTATCAAGTAATGCAGAGGATGCAATCTTATCTCCCAGTATCCTAAGCCAATAGTTGATGAACACTGTGCCTTGAAGGGGAACTGCTAAAACTTTTGAAAAAGATATCTCTTGAGCCTTGTAAAGTGCTACCACTTGACAAATTCAGCAGACCATATTGATAGCTCAGGATCAAGGGCATAGTTGGGTGCAGAAATGAAGTGCCCAAGAAAGCTATGCACAGGCAAGTGTAAGAATGCATAACATCCAAGAAATAGGGGCAATGTTGTGGAAATCGGGTTAGTTTCCACCAAAATTATACCCGAATAATGGAGCTATTAATTAAACAATAAAGAGAACACCAAGATTTAACGAGGTTCGGCACAAATTTGCCTACGTCCTCCGGGCCCCACCGATTTATTATTTCACTATGAGGGAAGAAATAATACAAAGGGTTTTGGAAATAATTTCCTGGCACAAAACCCACTCGACAAGAGATTTACAAAAGCTACTCACTAAAGAAGAGCTTACACTAGCATTTGGTATTTATTGCTCTCTTTAAGAGTGCTATGAGATGAAATGATTTGGGGTGATTCAAATGAAATATTTTTGCCTCTATTTATAGGCATTCCTAGCCGCAATATGCATAGTAGTCCACAGTCGCAATATGCATAGTAGTCCACAGCCGCAATATGCATAGTAGTCCACAGCCGCAATATGCATAGTAGTCCAAAGCCGTAATATGCATAGTAGTCCACAGTCGCATTTTGAATAGTACTAGGCATGTGAACAAATCAACACCTCATTTTGGAAGGCAACAACTAACAAATCTCCACCTTGTTGCGTCCCACATCTCAACCACAGTATCTCTTTCGAAATTCTCCTCATCAAAAATTCAGCAGGACCTCCAAGTGCGCTTTCCAGCACCAATTTCAAACTCTTGAGACATTTATCAAGTTCAAACAATGTTCGAACTTGATACCTGTTACAGCCTTCGTCAACATATCTGCAGGATTCTCGGTGGTCTTGATCTTTTGTACCTTGACTCCACCTTCTTCAATTATTTCCCGCACAAAATGGTACCGCACGTCGATATGCTTGGTTCTAGCATGATATACCTGGTTCTTTGCTAGATGAATGGCACTTTGACTGTCACAAAACACTGTTACATGTTTCTGACAAACTCCTAAGTCATCCAGCAATCCCTGTAACCAAATGGCTTCCTTAACAGCTTCTGTAATGGCCATGTATTCTGCCTCCGTTGTTGACAAAGCAACGGTTGACTGTAAGGTAGACTTCCAACTAACTGGTGCGTTTGCAAGAGTAAATACGTATCCAGTAGTTGATCGACGTTTATCCAGATCTCCTGCATAATCTGAATCACAGTACCCAACTATATGTTGACCAGTAACATTAGTCTTCTCAAATATCAACCCAATATCTAAGGTTTTCAAAATATACCTTAGAATCCATTTCACAGCTTGCCAATGATTTTTACCGAGATCGTGCATGTACCTGCTCACTACTCCAACGGCATGTGAAATGTCAGGCCTTGTACACACCATTGCATACATCAAGCTACCCACCGCATTTGAATAAGGAACCTTTGACATGTATTCTCGTTCCTCTTTCGTCTTCGGGCATTGTGAAGCACTAAGTTTGAAATGAGGAGCAAACGATGTACTTACAGGTTTGGTTTTGTTCGTCATGCCAAACCGCTGCAATACTTTCTTCAGATATTGCTTCTGAGTCAAACTCAGAGTGCCCCTCTTCATGTCTCTCGTTATTTCCATACCGAGAATTTTCTTTGCTTCACCGAGATCTTTCATTTCGAACTCCTTGCTGAGTTGGGACTTCAACCTGTTTATCTCTCCTCTATGTTTCGAAGCAATTAACATGTCATCTACATATAGAAGAAGATAAATGAAAGATCCATCATGTAGCTTACGAAAATATACACAATGATCAAAACTGCTTCTGGTGTACTTCTGGCCAATCATGAATTGATCAAATCGCTTATACCATTGTCTTGGTGATTGTTTCAATCCATAAAGCGATTTGTTCAACCTGCAAACCCAATCTTCTTTTCCAGCAACTTCAAATCCTTCCGGTTAGGTCATGTAGATTTCCTCCTCCAAATCACCATGTAAGAATGCCGTCTTGACATCCATTTGAACTAGTTCCAAATCAAACTGCGCTACCAAGGCCAACAAAATACGAATACAGGAATGTTTTACAACAGGGGAAAATACCTCATTGTAGTCAATTCCCTCCTTTTGAGCATAGCCTTTAGCTACCAATCTTGCCTTGTAGCGAACGTCATTCTTTTCTGGAAATCCTTCTTTCTGAGCATAGACCCACTTGCAACCAATTGCCTTCTTTCCCTCTGGGAGTTTAGCTAGCTTCCACGTATGATTTGCTTCAAGGGATTGTATTTCCTCGTCCATGGCTTTCTTCCACTTTTCTTTTTCCGGACTAATTCTTGCATCAAGAAAATTTTGTGGTATACCTTCTTCAATAACAGGAAGTGCATAGGCCAACATACTTTCGAATCGAGCAGGTCTCCTAATTTCTCTTCTTGGCCTCCTCATTGCAATTGGTAAATCTTGTTGCTTCTGAGGTTCTTGGGTTAAAACCTCACTTTCTCTGGGCTCTTCTTCGGTACTTGGACCATCGTCTTCTATTGGTTGACCATCTACCTCTCTGGTTGTAGATGTCTGAAACTCCACCTGTTGAGGATAATGCTCCACCTGCTGAGGAGTACTATCCGGCTGCTGCTTGGTTACTTTCTTCAACATTATCCATTCGTTGAAGGTAACATCTCTGCTAAAGATCACATTTTTCATCTCCGGGCACCATAGGCAATATCCTTTTACTCCAGAAGATATCCCTACGAAAACAGCTTTTCTCGCCCTCGGATCCAGCTTTGATTCTTTCACGTGATAATATGCAGCGGAACCGAACACACGTAAAGAATCATAATCATTTGCAGGTTTGCCAAACCATGCCTCCAAAGGTGTCTTGCCTTTAAGTGCGGTTGATGGTAGTCGATTGATTAGATGGCTCGCATAGGTCACCGCTTCAGCCCAGAACTGCTTGCCCAAATTAGCATTGGACAACATACACCGAACTTTCTCCAACAAGGTTCGGTTCATTCGTTCAGCCACCCCATTCTGTTGTGGCGTGTCCCGCACAGTGAAATGTCGGGAAATACCTTTCTTCTTGCACAAATCGAAAAAAGGGTCATTTCGATATTCCGTGCCGTTATCGGATCGAAGCACTTTAATCTTCCTCCTGGTCTGGTTCTCCATCATTTTCTTCCAAGCGAGGAATTTCCCAAATGCTTCATTTTTAGTTCGCATGGGATACACCCATACTCTCCGGGAAAAGTCATCAACAAATGTTACAAAATAATGGTTTCCTCCCAAAGAAGCCGTCTTGGTAGGTCCCCACACATCTGAGTGAATGTAATCCATAATGCCTTTAGTGTTATGGATTGCTGTTCCGAACTTCACCCGCGTTTGCTTTCCCAGAACACACTGCTCGCAAAATTCAAGTTTGCAAGTCTTTGCACCCTTTAATAATTCTTGCTTTGCCAGAGTCTGCAAGGATTTTTCCCCAGCATGCCCAAGCCTCATATGCCATAGCTTGGTCATCTCCTCTTCCTTGTCTGCTTCTGATACTGCTGCTGCAATGCCAACCATTGTATTGCCCTGGAAGTGGTATAAGTTATTTTTCCTTATGCCTTTCATGACGACAAGTGCTCCTGAGATCACTTTCATAATCCCATTCTGAATGCTGATGGAGTGGCCTTTAGCTTCCAAGAGTCCCACAGATATGAGATTCTCAGCAAATTTTGGTATGTACCGAACTTCCGTCAGCACCTTGGTTGTTCCATCGTGGTTCTTCAGATATACTGAGCCAACTCCAGCTATCTGGCAATATCCGTTGTTGGCTAGGTAGACAACTCCACCGTCAACACTTTCAAAGTTGACAAACCACTCCTTCTTGGAACACATGTGGAATGAGCATCCTGAGTCTAGCAACCAGTCGTCAGTGCACGTCGTTACCGATGAGACACAAGCTAAAGAATACTCTGTCTCATCACTATCAGCAACACAAGCCTCTGCTACTGCTTTCCCCTTTTTCTTTTGCAGCTTAGGACAATCTTTCTTCCAATGTCCTTTCTCATGACAAAAAATACATTCGTCTTTCGACACTCTGCCTCGTGACTTGGATCTGCCTCTTCTGTCCGGCTTGTACTTGTGGCTACGGCCCCGAACGGTATGAGCTTCACCAGTCGAACTCCTGTGTTCTAACTTATCCTTCTTTCTGATCTCGTTAGAATATAAGGCAGTGGTAACTTCTTTAAAGGAAATTGTTTCCTTTCCAGTCAGCATACTAACAATTATATGCTCGTATTCATCGGGGAGCGAAGCTAACAATATCAACGCCTTGTCAACGTCATCTATCTTCTCGTCGAGATTCAATAAATCGGTGACCAAAGAATCGAATCTTGTTATGTGTTCATTCATTGTGGTACCGGGCAAATACTGGAATCGATACAACTTCGTCTTCATGTAGAGCTTGTTGTCTGTGCTCTTTTTCATGAATTTATTCTCCAGTTCTTTCCACAGTCTGTGCGCCATCGTCTCTCTCATAAGCGGATACTTCTGCTCCTTTGAGAGACATAGCCGAATTGTACCACACGCAAGGCGGTTGATCCTCGTCCAGTCTTTATCATCAACACCATCTGGTTTGGTTTCTTCAAGTGCCCCATCCAGCTCCTGCTGGTACAAGATGTCCAACACCTCGCACTGCCACATACCAAAATTATTGGTACCGTCGAATTTTTCGACATCAAATTTGGCATTTGAAACCATCGTCCGTGATGACGATGTCACCAATGGCTTCGAATCTGAAGTTGACGTTTCACTGGACCTATCCGTCATTTCTGCTTCAAAGTTTAATTAATAGCTCACAAATGGTAGCTCAACCGAGATGCGTTTCTGATGTGGAAGATCAGCTTAGCTGCGACCACAGAGCATACTATGCAACCAAGGCTCTGATACCAATTGTTGTGGAAATCGGGTTAGTTTCCACCAAAATTATACCCGAATAATGGAGCTATTAATTAAACAATAAAGAGAACACCAAGATTTAACGAGGTTCGGCACAAATTTGCCTACGTCCTCCGGGCCCCACCGATTTATTATTTCACTATGAGGGAAGAAATAATACAAAGGGTTTTGGAAATAATTTCCTGGCACAAAACCCACTCGACAAGAGATTTACAAAAGCTACTCACTAAAGAAGAGCTTACACTAGCATTTGGTATTTATTGCTCTCTTTAAGAGTGCTATGAGATGAAATGATTTGGGGTGATTCAAATGAAATATTTTTGCCTCTATTTATAGGCATTCCTAGCCGCAATATGCATAGTAGTCCACAGTCGCAATATGCATAGTAGTCCACAGCCGCAATATGCATAGTAGTCCACAGCCGCAATATGCATAGTAGTCCAAAGCCGTAATATGCATAGTAGTCCACAGTCGCATTTTGAATAGTACTAGGCATGTGAACAAATCAACACCTCATTTTGGAAGGCAACAACTAACAGGCAAACACCAAGATAATCAAGTAGCTGATCCAGTTGTCTCCCTGCATTTTGGGTTGAGTACGCATCCAGTGCATAAATGTGTAAACTGAGAGATAAGTAGGAAACATCAGCAAAAAGCAAACATAAACAAGTGCTATGAGTTGCATCGACCAAATCTGCAGCTTATGTGATGGAGAAGGGTCAAGAACTTCTGCAGCTGCTGCTGTTTCTATCTTCCTCCTTGTACAAAGGGGCAAACCAGAGACTGATTTGGGATGAGATTTCTTTAATAGTGCATCTGCAAAATTTGTCAAGTCATCAATGCAGGTTGCTGTGAAAATATCAACTGCACTGACAGGAACCCCAAGGAAATCTGAAAGCTTTTGAGCAGTTCGAACAACACCAATGGAATCAACCCCATAAGAGACCAGGCTTTCAGTGGTCGAGATATTGGAAATAGAAACTCCAGTCATTTGAGAAAGCAGCTCCATCAAAAACTTTTTGATGTCTTCCCTAGATTGTGCAGGCAACTGAATTCTTGCAGCTTGAGGCTCTGATGAGTGATGCCCTTTCCCTTGGTTTGGTCTGCAACTTTTCTCCTGTGCTCAGCTGATCAACAATATCTAATGTTCCACTAGCATATCTTTTAAGACATTCAAACCTCTGGATTTTCCCTGATGTTGTTTTACTGATGGTCTTTTGCTTTATCAGGACAATGGAAGTCACCATTATCCCATGCTCTTCTGCAACAGAGTTCTGAATTTGTTGAAGAGCTTCCTTCAGATTGGACTTGAGATCCCGAACCTCTGCAATCACCACCAAGCCAACCTGATCAGAAATTTCAGAAACTGGGATACCTTTTGACTGGAGTACAAGTTGACATAAGCTCTCAACTGTTTTTTCAACATCAGATGAATATATATTCCTTCCAGCTACAATAATGAGATCTTCTTTGCGACCTGTTATGAATAATTTCCCATCAACGATTCTCCCCAAGTCTCCAGTGCGTGTGTACTTCTTTCCAGGATGAGTACCCACCTCCAGCACTTGGGCTACTGATCCATACCTCGCCTTCTTTTTCTGAATTTTCATTCTCCTTACCAGTTTCTGGATTGACGATCTTGATGTGGACATAATCAGTGTCAGCACCTTGATGAATGTAACTGCAGCACACCCTATCCTGCCAATCAACCAATATCTCTTCCCCTTCTCCATATGGCTGCATACATAAACACAGTTGTCTGCTAATCCATAACCAGGAGCCATGACTTCTTTAGAGAGACCAAAAGGTTGGGTCAACTTGAGAAACCTTCTCATAGTTGATGCCCTGAATGGTTCTGCAGCAACCATGAGAAAAACCATGGAGGACAGATCAAATTTCTTTGCTTTGTTTGTTTCCAACCGACGAACAAGCAGCTCAAAAGCAAAATTTGGGCCTGCACTATGAGTGGCTTGGTATGTGCTCATGGTTTGCAGCCACAATAGTGGATTCTTGATAAATGCCATTGGGGAAAACAAAATTGCAGATCCACCACTTACCATGCTTGTAAATAGTCCCCCAATGAGTCCCATGTCATGGTATTGGGGCAACCAACTAACTAGCACGATATTATATGTGCTCTTGTATCCTCTTCTCATCAACTTCACATTGTGGATAAGGCCGACATGGGTTATCATCACTCCTTTGTGTTCACCAGTTGAACCTGACGTGAATTGCAGGAAGCACCAATCATGTACTGAAGCTTCCTTCCTTGCATCTGTGTGGCTTTCTGTGAAGGAGAATTTGGACCTTTTGACCCAAGAGTCAGTGTGCAACCATGGCAAATTAGGCCAACGAGGGGATGATTTGCTGCTTCATTTTAGAGAGAATATGATGTTCCTGGTAGAAACTGCTTTAACTGTTATGTCATATATCCTATTGTTGATAGAATTGCAACTGCACTGCTTGCTTTGGCAATGTTCGAAAGATGGAGTAGTGCTTGTCCACCTTTAGCTTTCTGATAAGGATCTGGAGGAATTACAGGCACTGGTACAATCCCAGCTCTTATACACCCAAAGAAGGCATCTATGAAATCTAGACTAAAAGAAGCCTCTCTCCGGTCTCGATGATAGGATTTTGACTATTCATTAAACTTTCAGCAATTCGGGAAGCATCAAGTATGAATTCCCCAGTACTTCAAATATGCATCAAGTGTAGAAAGATCTGGAAATTGGCGCACTTGATCAACAAACTGTTGCGCCCTCGTGGAGACGAGAAGAAGTGAATTAATTCTGATGTAAATCGGAATTTGAACTCCGAAACATTGTCGACGACATGGATTTGAGAAAAATACTCGGCCAGAATACGCCACAAGTGGCTTTTATCCGTTGATTGGACTTTCGTTTTACTTATATCACTCTTCTCCGAGATTAAGAGTATATTTATTTAATTAATACTCTCTCCGTTTAGAAAAGGTAGCTATATTGGTAAAATTGACACTATTTATCTAAACACTTTGATTTGAAGTTTTATCATAGATATACAAGTTAAAATATAGCCAAGTGAGATCTTGTTAGATTCGTCTCATCTTGTCTTGTACTCCCTCCGTTTTTTTATATCCTTACCATTTACATAGTTGGTACTATTCATTAAGTAATTTTGATTCAACTTTTTAGCATAGTTATGTAAGATAAAACATAGTCAATTGAGATATTGCTGGATTCATCTAATCGTGTAGTTCTATAATATCAAATTTTTACTTGTATATAATTTGAGTTATTAATGATTAAAAATGTGTATTGGATTGCGTGCAGTGAAGAAGTGGAGAAGTTAAATAAAAACGGAGGGAGTAGTTTTTAAATACCGAAGTTTTAGAATTTTTACTTCTACCGAATTTGAGTTATTAATGGTTTAAATTGTGCATTGAACTGCGTGCTGTGTTGGTCAGTAGCTATCTTTAAAAAACGGGGAAAGTATTTAATTATTTTTTAAAATTAAAATGAAATAAAAATATTGGAACAAGAAAAAAAAAGAAAGTATGACATAAATAATGGCACGGAATGAGTGTAATTTATTTAGAGTTAAATACTTTTTTAGGCCACTACAAGGAGTCATTTCCGTTTTTAGGCCATCAATTGTTCATATTATGGTTTTCTTGGGCCGAATTTATGGCCAATTCGATCAAGTCAACGCCCCAACGGACCGCATGTGTTGCACACTCATTGCGGCCTATTTTGGTAATATTTCTTGCTTGCCAGTTGTCCAAGAATAGCCATGACAATTGAAAGGGGAAAAAAAAAGTAGTCCCGAAATAATTTACATTGTTTAAACATAAAAAGATACATTCTCTTATAATAAAAGCTTTTAATTTCATTATTCGTGAGGAAAAAAAAATATCAATGGATGAGTGCTTGACACTCAAAACGGACAGCCCATTGACATAGGTTCACTGTCCATCATTTTTCTTCAGTAAGTCGAGACATCTTTTCATACACTTATAATTACACAATCATATAATATAATTGACTCAAAGCATACGTGGCGTGGTAGCCAAATCTGCAACACTAATTATCCCAGCTGGACCATGCTCCCGGAGCCGGACCAAGAAGTTCACTGACCGGATTGCAAGCCTGCTCAAGTCTGAGGAATTCCAAGTTGAAATCAACAAAGAAGAAGGCCACAATACGAAAGCATTGATCATGATCCAGCTCGAAGAAGCCGGAGGGATTCCAACCATGGAATCCCCAATTTTGAAGCAATAAGCCATCGCCGTCACCGGAGAGTCGCCGGGAGATGACCGGAGAAGTCATCGGAGCATCGGGGCATCGCCGGAAGGTCAAACGGAGCTCGCCGGAAAATTGACCGGAAGTTCGCCGGAGGTCGGCCGGAGCCACCGCCGGTCGCCGGAAAAATTTTGGTCAAGTCGGAAGATGGTCGGATAATATTAGGAGATTAATGTAATAGTATAAGACTTCAAATTTTGGGAGAAGGCCATGTCCCTATCCTTGTGTCCTTAAGCGTGTGTCGCCAAGCCACGCATAGGGACACAGCCCTGCTTAGGGACCGTGTCGCTAACCGACCCTGGGTCGCTATCCACTGGATCGCGACCAGCGCTTGGCGACCAGCCTTTGGCGACCCTGGGTCGCTATCCACTGGATCGCGACCAGTACTTGGCGACCAGCGCTTGGCGACCAGTGCTTGGCGACCAGCCTTTGGCGACCCTTGGTCGCTATCCACTGGATCGCGACCAGCGCTTGGCGACCAGTGCTTGGCGACCAGCCTTTGGCGACCCTTGGTCGTTATCCACTGGATTGCGACCAGCGCTTAGCGACCAAGCACTGGTTGGCGACCAAGCCTCACTTTTTGCTCTCTTTTTCATTTTTCTTCACTTGTAAGTGTTCCTAGGGACTTTGGCACTATATATATGCCTCCCCCATCATTTGTAAGACTCATATTTTGTCTTGAATGAAATCTACTTGATATTTCTCTCAAAAGATCACCTTGTGAGTTTACACACACTCTCACAAACACCTTTGAATGCTTGTTGGGAAACATTCATCACTTTGGACTTGAAGCATCCTTGTGATTATTAAACCAAGGCTTGAGCTTGGAGGATTGGGATGAGGTCACGGTTCTAACACCTTGGTTGTTTCCCCTTTCGGTTCTTGTTGTGGTTTGCTTCCCTATCCTTTCCTTTCCCTCTTGTTCTTGCAAGTAGTAACCAAGGGATCCATGGTATCCTAATTTATTTGGTATCAGAGCCAGGTTGGTTCTACTTGTTTTTCCATAAAAATCGAAAAATCCCAAAAACTTGTTCTTCACCATTCCCCATTTGGAAGCACCCTTCCATTTGGCAATACCCATTTCATCCATTCTAAGGGGATATGCTGTCCAAATTTCCCCATAATCCATCAAAAACTCAAAAACTCCAAAATACAAAACTGGACAGAATCTGTTTTGGACCATTTCGGACTTAATAACTTTGAATTTTGCAAATCTGGGCACATATTTGAATTCCTCATGTTGAGTAGATGAATTTACATATGTGGATCATAAAAAACGGACATCGTATGACAAAGTTATGGTAGTTTGAAGTTTATATGTGTTCTTGGTCAAAAATCCGAAAATCACCATATTTTGGTCTTTGATCTTGTGTTTTTGTGTGTTGTTGTTAGTTTTCCCATATTTTAATTCTCATATGTGAATGTATGCATTTGGAATATATTTATGTGATTAATTGGATAATATGCAACTAAAATTCCAAGTGAGTGTTCATATGTGTTCTTGAGTGTTCAAGCCATCTTCATAATTTTCTTGGGAGCCTTCAAGTTTGATCCAAAAATCTGAAATTTGAAAGTGTTGAAGGGAGACACAATGATGAGCTACATGGAAAAGAAAAATGAAATGACAAGCTAGCTTGCCTTGAGCCGCACAAGAGGAATTTGGGGGAGTTGAAGTCAAAAATTGTGTACTCTCCAGTGGGCCCCACACGTCCAACTCCAATCTCCCATGCACGTACACATAAAAATTTTGAAGGCTTGAAAATCAAAAGTGTGGCTGGTCCATAAACACTTTGTCCCTAAACCCCATTGTCTCTAAACACCTTTTGTCTCTAAACACCCTTGTCCCTATACACTTGTGTCTCTAGACACTTGTGTTCCTAAACAACTTGTGTCCTTAACCTTTCACGACACGCCCTTTCGCGACAAGCGCCCAACCTTGCGACGGGTCATCTCTCCATTTGAGCAATATTTTTCAAAATTTTTCCTAAGTCGGATATACACATTTGGCACTTGGTTCCTCTGATTTATTTAAAATCACGAACACAGAGTTGAAATTTTAATCGGGCAATGTTTCTGCTCTTAAAATTCCTCTCATAACAAGTGAAACCTAACTGTTGAAATTCCTCCGGAAAAATTTTATCTGTTATATTGGAGAGTACAGTGAAAATATTTTCATCAAGTACTGATATATTGGGAAACCTTGTGTGATCATATTTGGGAGTCGAGTGTTGTGAGCTACCACTTTACAAATTTTGGTGAGTTCACTTTTATATTGTGAGGTCTTGGAATTATTGGATTGCAATTACCGATTAAAACTGTGAACATAATTTCATTGCATTGCATTCCACATATTTCCTAGCGGTTGTTGATAGAGTCGAACATTGCATTTGTATCTTGCATTGTGCGTACGGATATTCAGGCCTCACCCTCCGCCACTCGAAATCTGTTTGTGATCACTGTGGACTGCAGATATACCAGGTTGTGAATTAACCCAGCATTCAGCCATCGGGTTGTGAGCAAACTGAGTGATTTTACCGAGTGATCCAAATAAATTCCATCTTTTATTTTACTTTATTATTATTATTATATATAATATTTTCATCTTCTTTGCAGGTGCTACTTAATTTGTTTTGTTCCATTTTCTAAAATGGCAGGTTCAGGTCAACCTTCTAACAAGGATTTGATAGACATGTTGCAAAGGATGACTACTCGTTTGGATAATATGGATCAGCGGATAGATGATTTGAATCATAGGGTTGATACCTTCAAAGACGACATGGTCATGCATGGTAACGCGGTACAATCGGAAACCATGAGGCGTCTTGAGTTGAAGATACAGGAAGTGTTTGGCCGAACAACTCCGCAGGCCACTCCACCTGCAACGTCCAGTACCCCTCGGAGCCATCAAAGTGGACCTCAAGGCGTACGAAGCCATGAAATGGAAGAGGCCAAGGCCGAGATCGAGGCCCAGCAGCAGGGACCCCGACACGCTGGTCGAAACAATCCTGTACCTCAGACACCCGCAAATCTACAACCGCCACGAGTACCTGCTCCACCCAGACCAGTCAGACATCAACAATATGAATCTGAGTCAGATCCCGACGAGGAGGTGTACCACAGGAATCCCCGCCGAAACAACAGATATGATGAGCCCGATCGAGACTTGAAAGGGATCAAGTTCGACATTCCCCCATTTAAAGGAACATCCAATCCGGGTGAATTTCTTGAATGGAAGCATTCGATGGAGCTCATTTTCAACTGCCATAACTACGCAGATATCAAAAAGGTCAATGTGGCCGTCTGTGCTTTCAAAGATTATGCGTTGGTATGGTGGCAGAAAGTGACTCATGACATCCACCAGAATGGCTATGATCCTATTCAGACTTGGGCCACGCTGACAAGGGCCATGGAGAACAGATTTGTACCATCTCACTACCGTCAGGACCTATATGATAAACTTGTATTTCTTGTTCAAGGAAACAGGTCGGTAGAGGAGTATTATAAGGAAATGGAGACTCTCTTACTGAAAGCCGGAGTAGTTGAAGACGAGGGCATCACGAAGTCTAGATTTCTCAAAGGACTCCGAATCGAGATCCGAAAGGAGGCTAAGCTGCGACCATACGACACTTTGTCCGATTTGGTGGAGCTAGCCATGAAGCTTGACACCGATGATCGACCTCGAGTGCAGAAATACCGACAGGATTCCGGATCCAGTTCGCAGAAACCTTGGGGACAAAAGACGTTCATTCCAAGGGAAGATAAGCCCAAGCCGAAAGGTTTCGAAATGGCCAAGGAATTTAAGACCTACCGCCCGGAAGGTCCTAAACCCGCGGTCATCGAGAGGCCTAAATTTGACAAGGATCGGAAGAAAGAAGTCACGTGCTTCAAATGTGGTCGGAAGGGAGATTACTCACCTGAGTGCCCTTTCACCAAAAGAGCTGCACTCATGGAAGACGGATCTTGGAGAATTATAGACTCTGATGATGAACAACCGGAACAGGCTGAGAGAGAAGAAAATGAGGACTCCGATGACAGTGATGAATTCTACGCAGCCGAGGAAACAGTTGAAGAGGATCGCAAATTGATCAACCTGGTGGCTATGCGGACTCTCAGTGCTGAACGAACAGAAGAAAAACCTCGTTCTGCCGAACAAAGGGAGAATTTATTTTACTGTCATTGTGATTTAAAGGGTAATGTTGCTTCAGTAATTGTGGATAATGGAAGCTGCACTAATGCTGTGAGCGCTTATGTTGTTTGCAGATTAGGTATTCCGACCGAAGAGCATCCGAGTCCCTACCACCTCCATTGGATGAATGACAATAGCGACCTGAAAGTCAACCGACGAGCCAAAATTCCTATAAAGATCGGGTCCTATTCTGAAACGTCATTTGCGATGTCATCCCAATGACTGCTTGCCACATTTTGTTAGGACGACCATGGTTATATGATCGTGATGTCAAATACAAGGGTCGTGCCAATTGTTTATCTTTTATTTTTAAACAAAAGAAAATAAATGTCAAGCCATTGTCTGTAAAAATGGTTCGAGCAGATCAAGAAATTCTGCGGGCTAATATGAAGAAGGACGAAGCAGAGCGAAAATCGAAAGATAAAGGCAAAACCCTCTACATTGAGAGCACGTCAACCAATCCTTGTCTGCTGACGACCCGAACCAATTTTGAACAAACAATACGCGTACCGAGTTCAACAGGTTATTGTTTCCTTGCTTTTGCAAAACCTGTTGATGATATTTACAGAACTTGCACTGCTGCACCTAATATTCCTGATAATTTTTCCAGGATGTTGGAGGAAAATTCTGATATCTTCCCGGATGAAGTCCCCGCTGGTCTTCCACCTTTGCGCGGAATCGAGCATCAAATCGATTTCGTACCCGGAGCGTCAATTCCTAATCGGCCAGCATACCGAATGAATTCGGAAGAAACTAAAGAAGTGCAGAGACAAGTTCAAGAGCTGATGGATGAAGGATGGGTCCGAGAAAGCCTCTCACCATGTGCTGTGCCAGTTTTGTTGGTTCCCAAGAAAGACGGGACATGGCGCATGTGTGTAGATTGCCGAGCCGTGAACGCAATTACCATTAAGTATCGGCACCCGATCCCGCGTTTGGACGACATGCTTGACGAGCTGGGTCACGCCAGCATTTTCTCAAAAATAGATCTACGAAGTGGTTATCATCAAATCCGGATGCAACCGGGAGATGAATGGAAGACGGCGTTCAAGACCAAATTCGGATTATATGAATGGCTTGTTATGCCGTTTGGACTGACGAACGCACCTTCAACATTCATGCGACTTATGAATGAGACCCTTCGCCAATTTATTAATAAATTTGTCGTTGTATATTTTGATGACATTTTAGTGTATAGTTCTAATGAGTCTGATCACCTTTCCCATGTCCAACAGGTACTAAATAGGTTGCGGGAAGTTCAGCTTTATGCTAACAAGGAGAAATGCACTTTTCATGCAACTGAACTCTCGTTCCTTGGCTACATTGTGGGACGTGGTGGTCTTAAGGTCGATGAAGCAAAAATAAAGGCAATCTCTGACTGGAAGCCACCCATGAATGTGCATGAAGTTAGACAGTTCTTGGGTCTGTGTGGGTTCTTCAGGAGATTCGTCCCGAATTTTAGCTTGATTGCGGCACCCCTAACTTCACTGCTTAAGAAAGGACTTATTTTTAAGTGGGGGCCGTCTGAACAAAAGAGTTTTGAAGATCTGAAGTCCAAACTGACTCATGCACCGGTTCTAGCCCTACCAAATTTTGACATTCCATTCGAAGTGGAATGCGATGCATCGGGAACAGGCATGGGTGCAATTTTATTGCAGAATGGTAAGCCAGTGGCATACCACAGCGAAAGGTTCTCTGGCGCACAGTTGAACTATTCCACATATGACAAGGAGCTCTACGCTGTGGTCCAAGCTTTAAAGACGTGGCAACACTATCTCCGGGGTCGTGAGTTCATTATCCATACGGATCACGAAACCCTCAAGCATATTCGGAATCAAGGACAACTAGGGAAAAGACATGCGCGTTGGAGCGGATTCATTGAGACTTTCCCGTATGTGCTTAAATACAAAAAGGGGAAGGAAAACACAGTCGCAGATGCCTTATCCCGCATGAGCGCCTTGGTGGCCATTGCCACGACACATCTGATTGGCTTTGAACATATCAAAGATCAATATGCCACTGATCCAGACTTCAAGGATTTCTGGGCAGAAACCGAAAAGCACGGGTTCAAGGAGTATTCAAGACTCGATGGATTTCTATATTATGAGAACCGACTGTGCATTCCCAAGGGATCGGTCAGGGAACTTCTAATAAAGGAGGTTCACAACGGAGACCTTATGGGACATTTCGGAAAGACTGCCACCTTTGGTATTCTGAGTGAACGTTTTTACTGTCCGGGAATGAGGAAAGAAGTGGATGACTTGATCTCCAAATGCATCGTCTGTCTGAAGGCGAAATCCACTTCCAAGCCACATGGTTTATATATGCCTCTACCAATTCCCGAGGGACCATGGATTGATCTTTCTATGGACTTCGTGTTGGGACTACCACGGACAGCACGGAACAAGGATTCGATATTCGTAGTGGTAGATCGATTCAGCAAGATGGCTCATTTTATTCCTTGCACGAAGACCAATGACGCCCACCACATCGCCAAATTATTCTTCAAGGAAGTGGTGCATCTCCATGGAATCCCGAAAACTATTGTGTCAGATCGGGACACAAAATTTGTCAGCTACTTTTGGAAATCTCTGTGGCATGAGATTGGCACGAAGCTTTTGTACTCCACAGCTTATCACCCTCAAACAGACGGGCAAACTGAAGCCGTCAACAGAGTCTTGGGTAATCTGCTGTGGATTATTACTGCTTCCAGTTACAAGAGTTGGGACGAGTGTTTGCCCTACATAGAGTTTGCATATAATAGACACGTCCACAGTGCCACTAACATGTCACCATTCGAAATTGTCTATGGTTTCAACCCACTAACACCTGTCGACTTGCTGCCATTGCCCCGCAATGAGCATTTTAATGTTAATGGCAGGGACAGGGCTCGAGCTATACAGGAGCTTCACAAAAACGTCCAGGAAAGCCTCAAGAGGGCCACAGAGACATATGCGAAATATGCCAACAGGGGACGAAAGAAACTGCTGTTGAAGCCCGGGGATTGGGTTTGGCTCCACATGCGGAAGGAGAGATTTCCGATGAAGAGACGCGACAAACTTTCCCCACGGGGGGACGGTCCATTCCGAGTTTTGGAAAAGATTAATGACAATGCTTACAGGTTAGAGTTGCCCCCTGAGTATGGAATTAACGCTACCTTTAATGTTGCAGATCTCAACCTCTACGAGGAGGACGGTGAAGAGCTTGATCGGTTGATGGCTCAACCTTCTCAAGGGGGAGGGGATGGCGTGGTAGCCAAATCTGCAACACTAATTATCCCAGCTGGACCATGCTCCCGGAGCCGGACCAAGAAGTTCACTGACCGGATTGCAAGCCTGCTCAAGTCTGAGGAATTCCAAGTTGAAATCAACAAAGAAGAAGGCCACAATCCGAAAGCATTGATCATGATCCAGCTCGAAGAAGCCGGAGGGATTCCAACCATGGAATCCCCAATTTTGAAGCAATAAGCCATCGCCGTCACCGGAGAGTCCCTGGGAGATGACCGGAGAAGTCATCGGAGCATCGGGGCATCGCCGGAAGGTCAAACGGAGCTCGCCGGAAAATTGACCGTAAGTTCGCCGGAGGTCGGCCGGAGCCACCGCCGGTAGCCGGACAAATTTTGGTCAAGTCGGAAGATGGTCGGATAATATTAGGAGATTAATGTAATAGTATAAGACTTCAAATTTTGGGAGAAGGCCATGTCCCTATCCTTGTGTCCTTAAGCGTGTGTCGCCAAGCCACGCATAGGGACACAACCCTGCTTAGGGACCGTGTCGCTAACCGACCCTGGGTCGCTATCCACTGGATCGCGACCAGCGCTTGGCGACCAGCGCTTGGCGACCCTGGGTCGCTATCCACTGGATCGCGACCAGCGCTTGGCGACCAGTGCTTGGCGACCAGCCTTTGGCGACCCTTGGTCGCTATCCATTGGATCGCGACCAGCGCTTGGCGACCAGTGCTTGGCGACCCTTGGTCGCTATCCACTGGATCGCGACCAGCGCTTAGCGACCAAGCACTGGTTGGCGACCAAGCCTCACTTTTTGCTCTCTTTTTCATTTTTCTTCACTTGTAAGTGTTCCTAGGGACTTTGGCACTATATATATGCCTCCCCCATCATTTGTAAGACTCATCTTTTGTCTTGAATGAAATCTACTTGATATTTCTCTCAAAAGATCACCTTGTGAGTTTACACACACTCTCACAAACACCTTTGAATGCTTGTTGGGAAACATTCATCACTTTGGACTTGAAGCATCCTTGTGATTATTAAACCAAGGCTTGAGCTTGGAGGATTGGGATGAGGTCACGGTTCTAACACCTTGGTTGCTTCCCCTTTCGGTTCTTGTTGTGGTTTGCTTCCCTATCCTTTCCTTTCCCTCTTGTTCTTGCAAGTAGTAACCAAGGGATCCATGGCAATACGGAGATGTTCAAGGTTGGAGAATCAAATGTGCTCTTCTTATATTTTCTAAATTCTTTTAGATTCTCTATAATTTAGACTTTAAATTGTGAAATTAATAAAATTATTTTGAAGTTCTTATCTGCACATTTTTTGGCCTCTATAAGTTCATTTATATTAATTTTACTTTTAAGAATTAAAATAATTAAACTATATGGAGTATATTTTTAGTTTTAAGAAATTCTATCTTTATTTATAATAAATGAAATTATGTTTATTTTTATTAAATTTTTTTATATGATTAAAACTATGTATTTTTTATAAATATTTTAATGATCAAAAGTTAATATAGAATATGTATTTTCACAATGCATAATATAATAAATTGATAAATGAAAAATAAATGAATAATAAGAAGAACCAAAATAGAATATTTTTAAATAGAGGAAAATTTAGAGTGAATTAGAGATTGCACCTCCCAATAATAAATTCTATCTTTATTTATAATAAATTTTAAGAAATTCTATCTTTATTTATAATAAATGAAATTATGTTTATTTTTATTAAATTTTTTTATATGATTAAAACTATGTATTTTTTATAAATATTTTAATGATCAAAAGTTAATATAGAATATGTATTTTCACAATGCATAATATAATAAATTGATAAATGAAAAATAAATGAATAATAAGAAGAACCAAAATAGAATATTTTTAAATAGAGGAAAATTTAGAGTGAATTAGAGATTGCACCTCCCAACCCTTTCCTAGTATAGGCAAAAGAAAAGAAAAGAAAAAATATTTTGATAAAACCCAGCAATAAAATTTTACTACTAGGCAATGGACTTGACTATGCACTTTACTAGGCAATAAAATTTTATGAACTAGCTAAACTGCTGATGTGATTTACTTATTTACTGTTTATGAATTTAGTATATATGTGTTTTGATGATAAAACCCAGAAGGTCTTTGGGAGCATATTCCCTCCATATAATTGGTTAGAATTCAAGCTATTGCTGGAAATAAGATGGTAGTGTGGAAAAGACAATAACCTCTAGCTTGAACTGCATTAAGGTTGTAAAGTAGATCTTCATCGGGCAGGAGGTTTATTACCGTCTATTGCCATTAGACTTGTTTTCCACTGTAATTTCCTTAAAGCTAAATAACTCTTACCCAATTCCACCAGCTGAAGAAAACTTTGCTACTGTATTTTCACTTGTACCGGTGAGTGAATCGACTATCTTTAATGTGATTTGGTTTTGACTTTTGAATTGAGATTGATACTCATACAACGAACTGTTGATGTATCACGGTGCCAAATAGCATAACCCTGACTTTGACTCATATATATATATCTATTCAATAGTAAAAGACAGAGAAGAATAGTAGTAGTATTATTTAGCGTTATCATAGGCAATCTCTTTATACAAGTATTAAATAAACTGGTTTTCACTTCAGCATAAATAAAAGGAACAACAATGGTAAACAATTCTGTGCGATTCTTCATAAAACAGACCCCACCCCACACTCTGCTGTGGGAATACCTGTCTAAGGCGAATAGGATTCATAGAATGTTTGAAATGCAGTTGGCATTTATTTATTTCCCACTGCCGATTAGTAAGTCATGAGAGATACTAGCATTCTATCCCCTGTAGATTCTACTCTCAGTACCCTTTAGTTTTATTTTAAAGATTTCTTGCAACTATGATAGCTCATTAGCTCGTTAGCTGGTAGAGCCTTAATTATTCCATTCTTTGTGAACGTCATGGGCTTATCTGTTGTTTCGGGGTTGAGTCACAATCTAGTGAACAACTCTAATTTTGGATGTAGTTTTTTCACTTTTCAGTGTAGCTATAGAATCCCTTCATATCCTTTTACTAGTAGTTACTTTGGGACAGAATTCTGTGCTAAACACTAATCATCAAAGAATGAAATTTAATCGTTGAGTTAGCTTGCTACTGATACTGATATCTCAGACCTTCAGCCATTCCAAGAATCTCTAAACCTATCAAAATGTGGACTATATGATCAAAATACTGTCTATTAAAATCATAAATATATATATATAGAAAAGTATAGATGTAATATAGTAGTATATTGTTTATTTATCCATTAGTCCTAGAATATTTTGATGATACTAAATTCAACAACATATTTCAGAAGAAGTGTTAACATGGCTTGTCTGTGATACCTACTTGCAACACCACCGTGCGATTAAGTGATGCCTATTTATTTCTATATCATGGCTAGAAGCACTATTTAAGAAATTGACAATCAACTCTCCTCGAATTTAGAGTCTGGTGTATTATCAGTATGATTGATGTAGATAATTGAGGTTGAGACATTAAATCCAACAATGATAAAACATGCCATATTAGGAAACTGTCTTCGGAACCCAAGAATATAAATCACATTGTTGCAAGCAGGTAGGGAGGGAAACCAACTACCATTAATGTTGTTATATTGCCAGAGTAGGGTGTATACATCCGTATTGGGATCCTATTAATCAGTGGTTTAACTTTAGGAGAATAGTGTTTGTAGTGAGTGCTATGCTATTGCAATGAAGATTTGAGTGATGCATGTGTTGTGATAAGTAGCACAACCTGAAGGCCATATTTGACTAAACCTCGCCAATTTGTTCGTTTTTGTTTGCCTGAATCTCATGTTAATTGTATGGATGTGACAAAATTAGAATTATTTTCTGCTGATTCGTTCTGTTTTTGGGATAACATTTTGTAATTCAGTTTCTATGTCCTGAAGCCATGGCAACTGACTGCTATTGCTATGTGATTATTATCTATCTGGATAAGCTTTTTGTATGGAAAAGGGGAAGGGTTTTAGTATTAAAAAATGTTCGATAGAACAGTCGTGAGGAATCAGTTTTAACATATATTCACCTTTTTCCCTATTGAATATAGAATGGCTATTAAGGCTTAGGGTATAGGGCATGTACACTCTCGTGCAGGCTATGTATTCCTTTACATTGGCTCAATGTTCATTTCTCAAATCGCTTTAACGCTAAACGTTAAGAGTTGCAAGATGCTCTTTTTATCAAGTCACGAACACTAAATGTCAAGACTTCCAATCTCTTGATTGATTTTATTTTGTTTTTATCTTGTAGGAGTAGTTGCTTAGCTGATATAAAGTCAGCCCAAATCCAGCCAAGTTAAGGTGTCCGGGTGCTGTAGAATGTCATTGTTACTGATCAAGTGACATATATAGGGTTTATGACAGACAGAAATGCACCCAAAGAATCACTTGTCTGCTTTTCACTAGAAAAGATATATTATCATCAAACTTCATTATCTGATTCCCAAGTTGTTCATAGCATATACTGAAAATCACACCTCATCACGCCTTGATGTCGGTAAGAACATTCTAAACTGATATCAAATGGCTTTTTTAAACACACTACCAAGTCCTACCACTGAATAGACAACATAAATTGGATCCTTGAATTTGCCCTCAACACACTGTCCCATTTCCCACCTGATACATACTCTCAGCTGTGACCTTATTACATATTATTAATATGGCTCTTATCTGATTTCTTGGTGTGGGTCCCGGTTCCCCGGTTCCTCCCCCCTTGTGCATTCATATTCTCCCAGAAACAAGTCAAAAGAAAGTCAATGGGAAAGAATGAACTTAAATGAGGCCCTGAAGGTTGAAGGTTCATAAGCTCTTATCAATTAGAGAATTCTGAGAGCCCACTTTGTTCATTCTCTTTAGGACAACCTATGGCCCATTCTAGGCTGTCTTCTATTGAGTGCATTGCATCTGCCACAGATAGCAGATTTTATTATTTTTATTATTTCTGAAATACATTATATACCCTTTTCAATCATTTCTATTATGAATTGGCTACATCCATGAGATTTAGTGTGTGGATTTATTTTGTAGGTCCCATTTGCTTGTTTGTTTGGAGGATGTGTTGAGTTTGAGTTTCTATACAATTCCATTTCTGTTTTTCTTGTTATTATTTCTTTCATTCTTTCCTTTTTGTTCAAAGAGGTAAGAAGTAAATGTAGTCATTATTATTGAGTGTATAAATGCCATTTAATGATGACCTAATAGTTTGGGAATAGATTCGGTAATTATAAAGCCATGTGTAAGGTAGAAGAAACTGACAGACAATAAGATGGGGCATGAGGGATTGTCTCTAAAGTGAACTTGTAGCAGTAACTCCTCTTAAATCTGATCCATTCCAGTGATTTTTACATCTGTCCTCCATTCAAATTATGGAGGTCTATTTCATCACCATTAGTTCATACATGTTATGAAATACAGTGTACCTTGGGCATTGGTATATACTACAGTTAATGTTTTCACCATGAGTTTAAACTGCAGGGGCAAAATGTACTGTCTATGGCTCCCATATTATTTAGTAGGTCCGGTGAAAGGCTGGTTTTTATGTAGTGGATGTGGAGCAAGTGTCACATATGGTTGCGCACATAAAAGAAGCCGGTCACGAGTGGAGGTGAACAAAAAGGATAAGATGGTGTTGGAACTCAAAAGGTGAGAAAATGAACTCGGAGAAGAAATCACCACGAATAAGAGAGGCAACAAATACTACGATTCTAGCTCACAATTGGTGAAACTCTCAATTCAATGTGGAAATTCAACAACGAAGCACAGTTTTTACATCTTATGAAAGCAAGTACTAAATAATGTTTGCAATAAAATGGTTAAAATTCCGATGGCAAAGTGCAACAAAAAGGTTGGGACAAAGTGCAATATGGTCAAGGATTCAGAGTTTAAAATGTTTTATGATGTGGTGCATCTTCTATTAGCTTTGAATGGGTACTGCATTAATTAGGTGAGGTGATTATTTATCAACTTCTCAAAAGTATTCACTGTGAATCCTGACTGCTGATATTGCATCACCTGTGGCCAAAAATCAAACTCTTGAGAATAAATCTCTGGAAAATTATAGCATTTGAATCCTTAGCCATCCAAGTTACATAGTGTAGGGATATATTCTCTCTTCCATAAGTGGTTGCTAATGGAATGGTTGTAGAGGACCCTACTCCTTTCACAACATTAATGTCTTTGTCTCTTTAGTGATTGCTACTGCCGATAATGGCACAAGACAAACCAAACCAAGACAAGACAACATATCCACTCTAGAAAATGACCCCTGAGAATTAAGAATTAAAAAACACAGCAGGTTCTTCAAGAAGCAACATAAAGATGACAATAATTGAGGCAAAGTGCTGTGAAAACTTCAATCAGGTATGCAACAATAATTCCAAGTGAAAATGACATCAAAGTTTATACCATATTTTATTGGTTTTCCTGCCTAAATGCAGTACAGGGTACCTGGTTTAGGCATTCCAACTATATTTTGGCGACTTGGCTATATTTTATATGGTATCAAAGTGGGAGACTCCTGTTCAGGTCCTGTGGACACTTGTTCATGAAAAAGTGCCACTTTGTGCAAATTTTATAAAAAAGGGTGCAGATGTGAAAGGGGTGTATTGGATTAATTAAACTATGTATAAAAGATGATATACATATCTCTAAGTTTTTGGTTGTCGATGTGGTCGTACAATGGTTGTATTAGTGACAATTTGTGTGACAGATGCATTTAGTTATACATTAATTAGCAGTTGATGCAAAATCTACATCACAAAAAACTGCAAAAAGTGGCCCCAATGAATAGATTATCACACTTAATTATATGGAATTGATCTGAGTTCAGAACCTACGTTTGAATGCGATATTTCCCTAGACGTTATTACAATATTTGCATCTAACACGTGAGCTAATCACTAGATTACCACACTTAATTATAAAGAATTGGTCTGATGAGTTTCAAACAGGTGTGACAGGATAAAACTAAATATACTTGTTTATGATCTGTCTTTTCCTTTTTCTGCCATATTCAGCCATGAATGACTCGAACTAAAATGGAGACAAAAGTAGTCTTCATCGATTGTGTGGCAATTGAGGATAATAGCCAAAATTGAGTTCTGAAGGAGCAAAGGGGAGTCCAGGGCTGGCTCCATTCTGAATCTTTAGTGCTTCAACTGCCTTTGCTCTCTGCAAGATGAATGCTTTTGAGAATCAAGATTCATGTAATAAACAGACAGGTTCATCTCATAGTTTTGAATTTTGAGGTTATAAAACTCTACCTGCAGTGTCTCCAGGGCGTCTGTCTCTGAGTTGAAGTCGTAAAAAGTGCTGGCTGCAGTGAGTTTCATGGACAGGAACTGGAAATCGGATACCACAATCAGGTTCTTGGTTTTTGCATTGCGATTTAAATTCTAGTTAAATTGAATTGATTAATTACCTCTACTTGATTTTGCAAGGACTGCACATAGTTGATTATTTCGTCCAACATGACAGCCATTCCCATTGTCTGTTTGTTCAAATAAGCATTTTGGAATCACCAAAATTTGATCTCTAAAATCACTAGGATTGAAAATTCCTTGCAAATTGAGAAAAAAAGGAAACCTTGTAGCATCCCGGAACAATGTCCTGCAAGCATCTTAACCTTTCATTAATCTTCTCTCTTCTGACCTGAGAAGATAAACAACACTTTCTATGATATATTGCACTTTCCTTTATACACCAACGCCACTATTGGTAGGAATTCGAATAGCGTATTTTTTTTCTATTCATAATATGAAGTTTCTATACCCTTTCTGCTAGGCTATGACTATCCGTGGCTTGTCCTCTTTTCGCTCTAACATGAACAACTTCCCCCGGTTTATCTTCATTTTCATCGTCTTTCACTCTCTTCCCTCTTCCCGAGCTCTGTAATAACATAAAATACGACGCGATTTAAAAGCAAACTTCATGAAGCAAACATGCAAATTCGAGCCACTTTGTGAAATATCAGCATGCATGTTTTCATTACTACCTTTCTCCTCCTAACCCCATTGTCAGAACCTTGTGGTGATGAATTTGCAGGACTGCTGATTTCCGCTGCCTTCCTCTTCCTGTGCACGAGTCCATCATCATTGGACGCGACGTGCTCGGTGGCAGGAGGCATCACGAGGAGGCTGGTGCTCTCATCATGGCAGAATAATCCAGGGAAATTTGGTGGAGGAGCAGGGGATTGAGAGAAAAGATTACCTGGTAGAAATCCAGTGAAGCTATTATGGAGGGTGGTTGGACTTGGATTCATCATATCTGTGAAGGGGTTTAAGTTGTTGATGAATGGAGTGGGGTTGGGATCAGAGTAGTCTGAGCCTTGTAAGGAGGAGGAGAAAGAGTGCTTCAAGGATTCCAGGACTGGCAAGAAATGATCAGCCATTTGGAAGGAAGGGTATTTCAACACTTTTTATTTAACCCCCTGAGTTAAAGATGAGGGAATTTTTTTTTTAATACTACTAATAACAATGGGGTTCTGACAGCCTAATATATATATGTTGGAGAAGTGGTCACTACTGCTCAGGTTTGGCTACTGGCTGCACATTTTATTTTTATTTTATTTTTGCATTTATGATTGGTTTCTCAGTTTGTTACTCTTGTAGTATTTAATTTTGGAGTAAAATATGCAGTGGATGGTGCCACGTGGCACCTGACCATCTTATCGTTTGTGTTTCTTTGTGGGCCGACATCTTATTTTTAGTTTTTTAGATGAATTTAATCAATAAATGGTCCCTTAAGATTATTATATTTGTTGTTTACCCCCAAAAAAGAATTATTATATTTGTAAAATGGTGCTATTAGGGTATGTTTGGTATGGTGTATTGTGATGTATTAGGGTGTATAATATTAACATTATGTATTAAAATAATACTATCCTATGTTTGGTGAGTTTTAATGAGGGGTTTGATGTATTATTATTTTAATAAGGGGTTTGATGTATTATTTAATACCTTGTTGGAGGGTGGGTTTATGGTGTATTATTTTTTTATTTATGTTTGTTTTTTTTTTCCCTCATGCATCTCATAACTATTAAATATTATGATATTATAATAATATTATTTTATTTATATTATTTATTAATATATTAATTGTTTTAATTTAATTATTTAAATAATATTTTTAATAAATTATTTATTATTATATTAATTATTTTTATTTAATTATTTTTAAAAATAATTTTATTTTAAGTATATTATTTATTACTAATAAATTAGAAAAATTTCTTTTTATTTAGTTGTTTAAAATATAATACATGATGATGTAATACAACATCAACACCGAACACTGTGTATAACATTAATTTAATACAATACACCCGCATTAAATAATACAATACACCATAATACAGTACAATGTTCCAAACGTGCCCTTAGTGTTTTACTAGTTGTATCTTTTATTTTCCACATGAAGTATATGATCAGTGGCATGTGCTATTGTGCTCCGAGATTATTCAGCCACCTGGTCGAGCTATGGCCAATCCATCCATGTAGCCATTGATTTTGAGGATTTATTTTGGTATGAATTGATGCCCTCTGCTCTATATATACTTTTAAATAAAGCCTGTCCTGCCAAGCTGGTCAGTGGTCACTGTTGGTTTAGTAGGAAAGAAGATCGGAAGTCACAGTTCAAGTGGAATTGCCATGTAATAATGTAGTATGTAGTAGTAATTCTTTTGTTCGGCTTAAAATGATAGTAGTATTTTTTAATAGTAAGAGGTGGCAAGGTTTAGTTAGATCATTTTGAGAGTACCATTTAATTAATTTTGGAAATATAAAATATGAATAGCTTGTAATAATTCTAAGCAACAAAGCTATTTTGTTGCATTTTTAATTAAAAAATTAGAAAACATTAAACATTTCCATACTCGTATCTCTTTATATTTGATATTTCCACAATGGGCATCGAGTAGTTTCATTTGGATCACCGATGAAAATATATAATTACTCTCAACAGAAGTTCTAACACAAACTCTAATTTTTTCGGTACAGGAAGAAGATTTTGATTGCAGTTGTAAAATACTATGCTCAACAAGTGTTATTTCCATGGATTAGCATATTAACAAATCACCAAAAACTGGAATATCTATTCACTGCCTTGCGGGTAGCTTCATTGGGACAAAATATCACAAAATAGAGAGGGAATCAATGATATTAACCAGAGACTAGATTGTTGATATTGACAAGGCATGATTGAGTGTGATGGAATCGGTTTGGTTAACTAGTTGAATCCCGAGTACTTTTTTTCTGCTTCCGGCAGGGAGGCATATCTTGAAGAAACCTATAACAGAAGTTCGAGTCAAAGAGTTGAAGTCCGATGAGTTACAGATATACAAAGGCATAGGCTCTACTTAAAGGGTTTTTAATTTCACTGTAAACACACAAAGGGATATCAAGGAATTCACTTACATATCTGCCATTCTCTTCTTCTGATCAGAACTGATGTATGGAAATAATTCCTCAATTGACATACTGCTGAAACTACCAGATAGATTCTGCATCAATAAGTTAGAGTTGAAATCTGAAGCTGCAGGTACGTCTTTTAAGAGCCCCTTCAAATGTTCCATGAAGGTGAAACCTATAAATACAAGGAGTATTTAAATACACCATTAACCAAAATAACAGAAAGATTCACCCAGGAAAAAACAGTAGTAGACCACAAGCCATATATTTTCCAACTGTCAACTACAGTCTACAAGTTTTCAACCATAATACATTATAATGATTCTATTTGGCCATTCTATAAAGAAATTGGAGACCATAGTTTGGGGAAAGATTAACAGGAAACCCTAAACCTCAGAGTTTCTAGCTCATCAATGGAAAATGATCATCAGTATTCATCCTCATTAGAATAGTTTATTGTTACAACTGCAGGAAGTTTAAGGGTAGTTCTAGAAATGGAAACTTTATATGTAACGTCAATAACAAAGTAATCACATTGTTGAAGATTCTAATTGATAGACCATGCTTGACATAGATAAGAGATCATAGAGTCGCAAAAAAAGTGAAGAATTTTGTTCTCATTTCTGATCATGTATACATTCAAAACCCGATTTGTTATCACTAAGAAACACATCATCCACCCATCACTGAATTAATTGTTAAAAATACCCGGTGAGAACATCTTGGATTTAGACAAAAGACAATTTAGCTTTCACATGCTCTTGTTCAATCACATTAGACCAACCTTAAGATAAGTCATATGATTAAACAAGAATTTAAGAAAGCTTTAAACACCATGACATGCACTATTCTCCCCTGAGAGAAACTAATCATGTTCATTCCATCTAACAAGGCCATGCACCAGTGCAAACTATTCAACTTTTCAAAAACAATTAAAATATATTCAAGGCTCCTAATGTGGCCCTGTGAATTCATGTACCTTATAACCATAATAAAAGATTTTATGAATTGCAGAGGCAAAATTTCTTTAGGGCAGCATTATTCATCAAGTCCTATTTTACAGGGCATCGACCATTGAATACCTCAGGTTTTTTTTCCTGAAATTTGGGATGTAAGTTCCCTACTCTGTAAATATTGTTTTTATGGTGATCAAATCTAAGGCGGAGGGGTCTTTTAATTTTTATTGAAAATCATTGCTCAATGCTAAAGACAAATATAATTCCTAGTATGAAGTTCTTAGGCACAAAAATCATCAAATATCAACAAGTTAAGATACAAAAAACATACTGGGCAAAAAGTTTATTGTTCTTATACCCCTTGAAATAAAGGGCATTTGCCAAAACTCACAATTTAGAACATCCATAATAAAGTAACCAATTCAATCCATGGAAAAAACCACTGCAGAAAAGAAGAAAAAAAAAGGCAGTATTCCTCATTCATATCCAATGCATATAAAACCTTCTCTTGTATTAATTTCTGCTTTATTGACTATTTCGTCGCAGTCCTTGACGAATGAGCAAAAATCAAACTACATTACACATCAAAGAATAGCAATGTTAAGCAGCCTAGTTTCATTCCCCTTCATACTCATAGAACAAAATCTATAAACTGAAATTGAACAAAACATTTAAATTAATTCACAAAATTTGCTAACAAAAACATCCAATAAAACAAACAACTTACCTAGGGCTCTCAGCATTTTTAAGTCGAATTTTTTCGCCAAATTTTCGTGACCAATATGCTTTGCGCGCATGTTCACCATAGCCTTCAATCCCATCAAAAAATCCTAATGAAAACATATCAGCACTTATAAGGATGCATACACGGCAGAAATCCTAACGAAATACGCAGCTTTGACAAAACGGAATAAAGAATAAAAAAATCTATAAACATAGAACACCAAGAACCTAAACTTACAAGTTCAGTATCGGTTAGGGAACAGAGCCAGCGGACATCATCAATATCGTTGTTACCCAATAAGCTTCTTTGATCCATAAGTATATCATAACACTACTCTTCCTTCGCTATTAGCCCCCAAAAGGAGCAGATATAGTTAAAGATTCAATATTTGATCAACGTTGGCGGGGTTGGGGCGGTGGCGAATGATGGCGGGCGCGGCTGAGGTCTATACATATACTGATATACACGGTTTCTGTAAAATTTACAGAATCCTTTTTTTTTTCTTTTTCCCTTTTTTTTTTTGGTTTTTTATTTAATTTGACCTAAGAGAGTCAGACAAGGCTCATTGGGCTTAAGGGGTTTGAAAATGGCCCAAAAAAGCCCAAAATGAGCCCAACCACCTGATATACCCCCAAACGTGTCTCTACTCTCCAGACTCCACTAGTCGTAGTCGTGCTGTCTTCTCTTGCAGTTTCTATCAATGGCGTCGGAGAGCAAATCCAAGCAAAGCAACCACAACTACAACAAGAGAAGAAAGCAATACCTTCCGCATAATGTAAGTTGTATATTTCTCCCCATATGCTTATGTAGAAGTGCTTGTTTCAAAATTTCTAGTTGGCTGTTTGGATGAGCTTCTTCAAACAGCTTCTGGCTTTTGTTTCCATTAAAAGTAATTCTGGAGTTGCATTATGTATGTTCGGATGGAGTTCTTGTAAAATCAAAATCAGCCATGAAAGCAGGATTTTTTCTTTTAATGGAAGCATGATGAAGGATGCTTCCCACCGCAGTCGAAGGAGAATCACCACCCTATTACCCATAAAGCCCTCAATCTTTCAAATTTACATCCAGTTACCCTGACCGTTATTGTCGCCGGTCGGAATTGTATCCAATTCTGATCTTTCCAGTTCCAGCCGTTCATCGTTCCCAATCCCGCTCGTTCCTAATTTCATTCACAATGGTTTCCAATCTCTCCCATAAACCTCTATTTCATAATCTTTTGCCCCCTTCTTCATACTGGGTTCCGTCCCCGTGGCCGCCGAATCCCTTGAATTTTTCTGCAATGCCGCTCTAACCTGTCGCCGTTGTGTGTCTGTTCTCGTTTTCTATCTGTGATGTTGTGCTGTAATCTGCACCGTTCTGTCCTCGTCTTCTTCGTCCATTTATGGTCAATTCGGCATTGTTCTGTCGTCTATCCTTGGGCAATTTGACGTTTTTCCTAAAATCTTACTATTTCCTTGTTAATGTGGAGTTCAATTTGGTGTTGTTCCGTTCCCTGCGTGTTGAAATAGACCCAGTCCTAGCATTCCAGAATTAAGCTTGAAAATGTGATATTTTATGGTTCTCCTTGTGGTCCTGTCTCTTTATGCATTGTAAGTAAACATTCATATCTCAATACCTGTCGGTATGAATCATGGAATTCAGATTTAAGATGCTGTTTGATTGTTATTCACTTTAGGTGTGTCATCTCTGCATTGTAGCTTCAATACAAGCAATCTAAACGGATGATTTGTTACATATTTATTTTTTGAGCAAAATTTGATCCAGTTCACTTAACATTAACATACATTGATTAACATACATTGATGATAAAAACTCATCACAATAAGCGAATTTTATTTTTGGTTTACCAAACACTCCAATTAGCAGTTTTATAGGTCAAACCAGCTGAATCAGCTAATTTTAGCCAATAAGCTGTTTGCCAAACAGGGTTATCATCTTGTATGTTAAATGTCAATTTTTATCTTATCTTAAATTTATAAAAATTACGATATAATTAAATATAATGAATTTGTATTTATAAATAAATAAATATAAGTATTCTTAGTATAATTTATTGGTTTTAGTTCAAAATAAATTAAATAGAGCTTGTATAATAAATGTAAAATAATTAATATTAGGGGAAGTTTTTTGGGTAAATGTTGTGAGCTAAAAGCACTTAAGCTATTTTTGCATCCAAACAATTTGTTGATTTAAGTTGCTTTTATAGAAACCCATCCAAACACAAATCATCAATATTTTTGCTTATTACTTTTGTTATTCCTTCTACTTTTGTCATCCTCTTTTCACATTAGCCTATCCAAACAGGCTATAAGAAGTTCATGTAACTGATTACTTTTATTGGTGGATTATTGGTTGCCTTACTTATTTATTTTATTATTATTTTCAGAAGCCAGTGAAAAAGGGTGCTTACCCTCTGCGCCCAGGAGTTGAGGGTTTTTTCATAACGTGTGAGGGCGGGAGGGAGCGCCAAGCTTCTCATGAAGCCATCAATGTTATCGACTCAGTAAGTAGAGATTTCATAGTAATAAAGCTTGAGCTTTTGGTTTGAGTGCTCGATAATTATATCTATGAGTCATGTTAGATCACGCTTTAGGATTTCAATATTTGAGGGAGGTTTTTTTTGGTGATTTGTTTAGCTAACTGATTTGATTGTATTGAAATTTTGGTTAAATTAGTAGCTGTTGGTTTCTAACTGGTTTTAGGGTTAATTGGTGATATGCATGCTTTTGATTAGTTCCTAGTTTTGTGATGGATTCTTCTTGGTGTTTCTTTATGGCAGTTTTATGAAGAACTTGTTGAGGGCAATGATCTGAAAGTTGGAAAGGCAGAAGTTTCCACAAAGCCTATGAACAAAGTAACAAAATTCTCTTACTCTGATTCCTCCAGTAGTGAGGATGATGGTGGTGAGGATACTGATGACGATAAAGATGACCAGGCTGGCGGTCCAAAGGAGGATAATGATGCCCAGGAAAAGGAGGGGAAAAATGGAAATGTTAATATAACCAGCGGTGATGCTGATAAAAGTGATAATCCAGGTGTTTTAGTTAAAGATGGTGAATCCAATGAGAAGCAGACAGAAGAAATTAAAGAGAAACCTGAAGTTCCAGAAGCAGAAGCGGTGGAGCCACCACTTAAGAAGCAATGCACTGAAGCATCTCAGTTGAATATTGGAAATGCGTCCAACAAGGTGGAGAATAAATCTGTTGACAAGCTAATTGAAGAGGAGCTGGCAGAACTGGGAGACAAGAGTAAGGCAAGTTGAAAAATATGTGTTTGGGTTTATCCCTTTTAGTGTATACATTTCCCCTTCGTCCAATTGTAACTCTTCCAACACATAAGTTTCTCTTTTTTTGATTATTTTATTTATTTATTTTAAAAATGAAATGATATCAAAACCTTACACTTTTGCATACATGAAGCATATAATGAATTCTCTATATGAGTGTCAGCATCCAAACAACTTTTATATGTTTTAGTTTCGATAAACTGTATTTACATGTAATGAATTCTCTATATTGTTGCTCTCAGTTCTGACTAATTCTCTTTGTTTGAGCAGAGACGTTTTGGTAAACTTGACTCAGGCTGTAATGGCGTAATATTTATACAAATGCAGAGAAGGGATGGAGACCCTAGTCCAAAAGATATTGTTCAACATATGATGACTTCTCTTGCTTCCACCAAGAAGCACGTGTCAAGGTTTCTCCCTGATCTTCATGTCTGCTTGCTTGTGAACTGGTTCTAGACTATTTTAACTACTTTATGACTATGCACATCATTCACTTATTAGCCATTGATGATATTTTCTCCAGGTTTTTGTTAAGAGTGCTTCCAGTTGAGGTGGCATGCTACACTTCAGATGATGAAATCAAGCGAGCGATTAAACCTCTTGTTGAGAAGTATTTTCCTGTTGAAACTCAGGCGCCACGTAAGGTGAACATATTTCTTATTTATGCTCCTCCTCTTTGCCTGCATTTGTACCTTATAAAGACTTGAAATGATCCAAAAATTTGAACAACATGATCACATTATTCTTCTGTAGATTTTAGTGGGGCTGAATTTAATGGATTAATAATAATCCATGGATTTTGCTGGATTTTAAATCCATATAAAATTCATATGGATTCTTGTAAAATCTTTTATTATTCGGATACCTTCAGATTTTAATTGATAGTATTTCAGAATCCAAATTGAATACCTGCAGATTTTAAAGCGTATTTTAAAATCTCAATTGAATACACACATATTTGGGAGTATGGTTTATAATCTGAATTGAATTCCTTCATACTTTAAAGCATTATTTTTTTTTTTGATGAGCCGAGGCCGGGAAAACTTTAAAGCATTATTTAAGATCCCAATTGCATGCATACTAATTTCAAAAATTCAAAACAATCCCGATTGAATACACCCCCATAAATGCACAGTGATAGTGCTTTGGACTGCTTATTTATAACTTGAAATGAAGTTTGTTCGAATATTTAGTATCCCTTGATTCCTAAGGTCTTTCTGTTAAGATAAAATGAGGAAATAGGGCAACGGATACCATTTATGAAGGTTGATAATTTATGTTGATGTTTGACATAGCTCTCTTAATACTAATTACACATTACACTCACTCATCTTTTTATAACTTCAGTTTGCAGTTGTTTATGATGGTCGTGCAAATACTGGGATAGACAGAGCAAAAGTCATTGATGCAGTCGCCAAATCTGTTCCATCTGTTCACAAAGTCGATCTAACCAATCCAGATTTAAATATAATTGTCCAAATTGTCAAGGTAAGAATAATGAGATTCATGAAATTTAAACCATAGATTTGTGAAATGATTGCCTACTTATTTCTTCATGTTTTGTAACATCTAATGCGGGCATCAATCTAAAATATGAATTTTGCTCTTGCATAACTGATGCAACTAAACAATTGTGGCGAGTTAATCAACTAGTTTTACTTGTCACAATTGTTACAAGACATTCATACCTGGCCACCATGCATTGATGCAATGATTTTATATATATTCACATATTTCTTAACAGTTTTCTGATCCATCTATATGTCAATTACAGACAGTTTGTTTGATTGGAGTGGTGGAGAAGTACAAGGATTTGGCCAAGTATAATTTGAGGCAGCTCACTTCCTGAACCAAGAATGAAACAAGCTTCCTATGTGGGTGGAGTGCATTGAAGTTCTGTATTCTGTAAGTTAGGATATAGTGATTTTCCATTTGGAACACTTGTGCTAAGTTATTGATTACTTCCTGCATATTTTAGATCTTTCATAAATCCAAGTTTTGATTGAATTCTGTTTATTCATCTTGTGGCCTGTGGGTCATGACTATTTTGATAATTTGTGATACCCTTGGGGCATTGATGAGAGAGTGTAGATTTAAGGATGCGAATTTAAATCCAAACCCCATGTTTGGGTCCAATGGATTTGAGGACGGAGTTGAATTAATTACCACAACTAGGATTTCAATATTCATTTGAATTCCAATTCCAATTCCTAAATTTAACTGAACACGCATTAGTATATTTTGAAATGCCGTAGTGGGTCTTGATGCTGAAATCTCTGATCATGCCACTTTTCGGTTCCAGAACCAAATGTGTGGCTGGATTGCAGTTCCGTTTTCCAGATTAGTAATCTCTCTAATCACTTCCCACTTTATGTCTGATTTGGTGAAGAAACTAGTAGATCAATACGTTACTGTTTTTGTCTTTTTGGTTATTATTGATGAAAATTGGTCAGAATGGGTGAAACCTTCATGGGAGATCCTTGATCGAGTGAACTGGTCACTGATGACCTGGCCCTGTTATGTTCCATGAAATAACTTCCGGTTTTTGTGATTGTTCGGGTTTGGCTTAGTTCAAGTTTAATGCTGCTCTTGTTGTTGGTACTTGGTTGTCATAAATATTGTTTACGTTGCAGTGTCTGGGCTATGTATCAGGATGGTTACTATCGTCTGAATTGATGCTTTCCAGGTTGATGTTAATCTATCTCATGTAGCGGACTTATCGCGTGTCCTGACTCCTGTTTATTTATTTATATTATAAATATAATTAACATAATGTATATATAATATAACTATATTATATACAATATAATGCATACATATATATACAATTATATTTTATTTTATACTTCTATTGTGATGTTTAGCATCAGTACTTTGTTATTTAGTATTGTTATTATGATTTTTTAAGAATCAATTTTTAATTTTGATTAAACTATTAAAGAATGCTTTTTATATTTTGTAGAAAAATGACAATAAAAACTCCTATTGTCATGTTTTATTGTTTTATTTCCATCCTCTAATATGACATGAGGATGTCCGGACTTTTCAACGCCCCCTGTTTGTGGTAATTTGTTGTATGGAGAGGCTGTCTTAATAGTTCACCCCTAGAAACATAGTAGTATTTGAGACGTCTCTCATCCGTATGTGTCTTATTAGTTGGACAATTTGCTATCAAGTATCAACCACCATAGAGGCTACTAGTGATTAGTCATACATTGGACAATTTGTAATACACCAATAATCCGATGAGGTATAAAATACAAACACAAGAGGGGACAAACACTGGACCAGTCCCTTGCCGGTCCTGATTGCCTGATGTTGCATAAAAATCTGATTTTGAAATGAGAAGTGCAGAATGGGCACACCTTTAGCTGTTTGGTCAAGGTTTGGTGTACATGAATAACTCAAATTAATCTCAAATTATTGCTCAGTTCGGTTACTGTTCTGTATGCTTGTGCCTGGATACATATAACACTCCAGTAATTTACATACACCACCTCAACACCATTTACACAAGTCTCAATCACTTCGACACATATATAGCCAAATACAAATAGCAACACTTGTGCCTTCATTTCATTGAAGAAGCTCACACTGCACACAGATTCTGAACGTTGTCTTAACTTGTAGTATCAAGAACCCCCTCAAACAGTTTTCCAAAATACAAGTTAGTGTGGTGTTTAGACAATGTGTAAGTACAGTTTGAGGTTCTAGTAGTAGAAAGATAATCTCACATAAAGCTGGGATATGGGTTTCTTGATGTAATTGAGCCTCCAATTAAATTTTTAGAGCTCAATAGGAGCTATCAACACCATGTAGAATATGCCAATGTTTGCTGTGAATTTAATTTGTTTTGGGGAGTTAAATCTCCCTCTGTTCCGTTATTATTTTTTATTTTTTCTCGTATTCAATTTCTAGTGTGTAACTCAGCTGTAGGCCATATCTAATATTTTGTGTGACCAATGCTTGTTTTCTGCACTACAAAATCTCTTTCCCCTTATATAGTTATATCTATGATCCTTCCTTGAACAAGTCAAATCTCCATCAACTTCAGATAATATGCATGTTTATAATACGAATCACATGCATATGTAGGAGATAAATTTACTGCAGACTCCTTCTAAATCTAGGAAAATTCACATAAAATATGTTGAGGTTGATATATGCTAGAGAATTCTTCTCTTTTATAGCAATTGAGCTTTTAATAGTGTTGGTCACTAACAAAACGTATTCATAGATTTTGTTATTATTCCGTCTTTAGAATCCCCTTCTGTCTGAGTACATTTCTGGATACCCTAATATGATCCAAGTTTGAGTTTTGGATATTCAAATTAATCCTAGTAGTAAAATCTTCATAGGTCATTCTACTTTTAAGGTAGTGCATTATGATAGGTCGTAGGTCATTCTAGTTTTATAGTTTTGGATGTTACAGAACAATTAAAGCCTGCCTTAATTTTTTCCACAAAAATGTCCTATTAGGCGACCCCAAAATTATATTGGGACCACGTTAGTATGATAAAAACAGGTAATGTAACATTGCCTGTACGTTATGGCAGCAACCAAGTCTAACTATAAAAGAGATTACCAAATGCAGTTGGCTTGAGTGGTATGAGGCTTTGACAGCTTAAGCAAAGGTATCAGTTCGAGCCTTTGTGTATGCAGAATTTTGTTTTGGGAGAAGCAATCGTTCAATGCCCACCAGATCCTCGATGGATTAGTCTTGGGCGCAATGTGGCCCGGGGATACCCGGGACACGCCAAAAAATCTATAAAAGAGATTGGTCTCTCAGATGTGATGCAAGCCAAAAATCATTTCCACTTGCAAAACCTTTCCAAATGATGATGAATATGATCTCTAAGCCCATTTATGCGTCTTTGGTTCTCCTTAGTTTTCTCTTCATGCTGAATTCTTGTCATGGAAATCATTCCATTACCTGTCCAGCAACCGAAAAAGAAGCCCTTCTTGTTACCTTCAAGGACTCCCTGTAAAATTTCTCCCATCAGTTATCCTCATGGAGCACTGAATTTGATTGTTGCAAGTGGAATGGTGTCGTTTGCGACAACTTGACTGGGCACGTTCGCGAGCTCCACCTTTCAGGTTATAGATTACGTGGCAAATTACATCATTCTTTGCTTTCTTTGAAATATTTGACGTATCTTGACCTCAGTTTCAATAACTTTAATGAGACGATCCCTTCGTTTATTGGGTCGTTCACAAGCTTGAAGGTTTTGGATTTAGATTCAGCAGGGTTTTATGGAATTGTCCCCCATACAATTGGAAACCTTTCCAACTTGTATGCTTTAAGGCTGGTGTCATCTTTTCCAGACCTAATTGTCGACAACCTTAACTGGCTGTCGGGCCTTCCTCGAATGGAATACCTTGTCATGGAACGAGTGAATCTCAGCAAAGCCACCAACTGGGCGTGTATGGTTAACGCACTTCCTTCTTTACTAATGCTAAACCTTATAGAGTGTGATCTAGATTTCAAAGCTCCTTTCAGTAGTAAGAACATTAGTACTAGTCTAACAAACCTTGATCTCAAAGCTAACACTGATCCATCATCTTATGATGTTGTCCCGAGCTGGATTTTTCAACTCAGTAACCTTACATCACTCGATTTAGCATCGAACAATTTCCAAGGTCCAATCCCAAGCATAAGCAATGCCACCAAACTGCGGCACATTTCATTGGAATATAATCATTTTAAGTCCCCCATTCCGAACTGGTTTTACTCTTGTAAAGACCTTGTGCATGTAGATATCTATGTGAACCACCTCCAAGACAAAATTTCCAATGACATACAAAATCTAACTTCTCTGAAATTCCTTCTTTTAGCTGGCAATGAGCTCTCTGGAATTCTGCCAGATTCATTAGGAAATATGTCCAGTTTGGAACTCTTAGACTTAGGCATTAACCAAATTCATGGTGCAATTCCAACTAGTATAGGGAAATTATCGTTGTTGAAATCTCTGAAGCTGGACCACAACAAATTGATTGGCAATCTTCCAGAAAGTATGGGGCAGATTTTCAACCTGGAACACTTTTCGTTTGGAGATAATGTGTTGGAAGGGGTTGTGACTGAAAGGCATTTTGCTAATCTCACAAACCTACAAGCGCTTGATGCCTCCGGAAATCACTTGACTTTGAAGGTAAGTCCAAATTGGGAGCCGCCCTTCAAGATTGAGAGTTTGAAATTGGGGTCATGGAAAGTAGGCTCTTCGATTCCATCATGGATACAGGCTCATACGTCTATTAGGCAACTTGATCTATCTAAAACTGGAATATCAGGCACCGTCCCTGATTGGCTTTGGAAGCTGGTTGCGTTTTTGGACCTTTCTCACAACAAATTCCATGGCAGAATCCCTGATATAACATCAGATCAAGGTCCTCCTTCCCCATATTTTCCTACTACTTCCTACGTCCCCCACGTTAATGTAAGCTCCAATCAATTCAGTGGCTCGTTGCCTAGAGTGACCAATGTAGCCGTGTTGGATCTCTCTAACAATTTGCTTTCGGGAGAGATATCTCCTTTCCTTTGTAAATCAAATCCAACGGATAGCATGCAGGTCCTTCATCTTGGCTACAATAAGCTGAGTGGGGTGTTACCAGACTGTTGGGTGAATTGGAGGTCATTGCTGGCATTGCACATGGAGAACAACAACATTTCTGGAAGTGTTCCAAGTTCCCTGGGACTGCTTACAAATTTACAGTCTTTGGATCTGCATGCGAACAAATTATCTGGTAACATTCCTTTCTCATTGCTAAACTTCACCGATCTGTGGAAGGTTGACATTTCTCATAATGATCTTGAGGGGAACATACCGAAAGGGGTGGAAAGAAACCTACCCAGCTTGATGATTCTAATTTTAGGGTCCAACAAGTTGAGTGGTGAACTCTCCTCTGATGTATGCCACCTGAGTTCTCTTCAAATTTTGGATCTCTCGAACAACAATTTTTTCGGGAGACTACCTGTTTGCGTTGGCAATTTCACTGGGATGGTTTCAAGTAGTGCATCCCAGATAAGACTCAACCGATTCCTTCATGGTCCGCTTAGTAGTTGGTTCATCGAGAGTGCAAATGTACACACAAAAGGAAGAGAACTTCAGTACGATAACATCCTCACATTGGTCACCAGCATTGATCTTTCAAGGAACAATTTTTCTGGAAGCATTCCAGAAGAGATGGCGAGTCTTGTGGAGCTGAGATCGCTCAACTTGTCAGAGAACCACTTTACGGGATCAATCCCAAGCAACATTGGAGATATGAAGCAATTGGAATCTCTTGATCTATCAAGAAATTCGCTTTCTGGTCGAATTCCTGATGGCTTCAAGGTTTTATCTTTCTTAAGTTACTTGGACCTGTCCTTCAATAACTTAACTGGGAGAATACCTGACTGCACCCAACTTCGGGGTCTTGTTCCCTCGAGTTTCATCGGGAACAACCTCTGTGGCCCTCCATTGACAAGTAATTGCAGCGACGATGGTCATCATGCTCCTAGCGTTTCACATAGAGCGGACGACAAGGAAGACGACAATGGTTGCTTATGTTGGTTTCTTTGGGATATGCCATGGGATTGTCAGCCATATGCGGTCCTTTGATGTTGAAGTCGTCATGGAGAGAAGCCTATTATGAGTTGATGGAGGGGTTGTGGGATAAGACTTATGTGTATTTCTACATCAAATGGAGTAGGCTAGCAAGACGATGGAGCTGGAGTTCGTGAAGACGATATTGCGACTCTTAAAGTTCTCTTTTTAGTTGTAACAGTTTTGTTGTTTTTGCCTTAAGTATATTGTAATCTGCAACGTGTTGTGTATTTCATGGTGTGCTTGCTTTCTCACTTTCAACTTCAAAAAATTGCTTGTGACAAGGCTAATTAAATGTAATAATTCTTATATATATATGTGAATACTAAAAGTATTAGGGTATAAATCTCCCCATATACATGAAAAGAGGGCCATAAAACAGGGGAGTCCTAAAAAAGTGGGGGGGAAACTGCTAATATATGAACCAAAAGAGGCCTTGCATCATCAATCCAAACTATACAACTGTACGTATATATGAACAGTGTAGTCTCCAGAGGATGGTGTTGAGTTATAGTTTCCACAGTATACATTTTGGAACTTGCAGTGTCAAGGAAAATACATGGACCATGCATGGTGGTAATGGGTTGCCTTGGAGTTGTTTGAAATCATGGAAATGTCTTGTAACTCAACTTTTTGAACATAGCCATAATTAAAGCAGTTCTGACCTCTGATCTCCGTTAAAAAAGATTCCCAATTTCCCTTCTGGAGTTTCAACTCTTGCATGAAGTTGTTTGGACAATTCAAACGTGGGAGAAGGTTTTTTTTACTAATAAATCGATATTCAAAATCATTCCACTTAGGATCAAACCGTCAGATTTTCTAATTGTTGGGAATTCACCAAAACAACTTCACAAGTTCAAATTTCACGGCGGACACTTAATTCCCAAGTTGTTAGAATTTCGCAGGAACATTAACAAAAAAACAAGCAAACAAGAACACAAGGATTTACGTGGAAAACCTTCCAATTCGAAAGGAAAAAACCACGAGACTCTTGAGCCTATCTGTTATCGCCGGAAAACTAGTTCCTTGATAACAACAATAGTTTGGTCCATTACGGCCGGTAGATGTTTCGATGGCCTGGCCATAACTATTGTATATATAATATGGATTGTATCCATATGTGGGTTGCTGGTAGCCATTGGAATACATGGTTAACACTAAATTAAACTAAGACTAAAAACTAACAAAGATAAGATAAAGAAGATACGAGTAATTTGAGTGATTTTCTGATCATCTTTTATTCCAATACACTGCCTATTTATAGCACTCATAAAGGCAGTTATTTTCTAAATACAAACCTTCCTCCGAAAACCACCCATACACTAACCAACTACTACAATGTGATAACCAACCCACTAATAATATAATACCGGATGTACTAAAATATGTAATATTATTACTGTGTTAACAATAGCCCCAATTTTTGTTGGTCGATGACACAAGACAACAGACCAATAAAAATTTAATAACTATAATATAAATTATTCTATGTGAAACCCCAAGATGCACCAGGAACTCATTGTTGTAGATGTGTGCACGAATTGGAATGGAATAAGAGATTTTGGTGCACATTTGGTTGGAGAGTTGCCGGTTGAATAAGCTTGTCAGTGAATTAATGTCGGCAAAGATCTGCAATGTGTTGTCTGCTGGTGTGAGGCACTGGTACAAAGTGGTGCTAGCACGAGGCGCCCGTGTTGCGATGGATGGCTGGTTTGGCAGTGTAATGCCGACGGCGATGTACAGACTTGATAAAGAAATTTAGACGACATAAACATATATTATATATATACATATTAAGTAAACGAGTTAAACCTATAGATAATATAGGTAATTACATATATATACGTGTGTGTGTATATATATATATATATATATATATATAAACAAATCTACATATAACCAACTACATATATGTGCATACATATAAATATATTATTCCTTATTTAAGATCTTCTAAATGAGATATCATATCTTAACCATATCCACCATGATATTGAGTATCCACGTTTCTTGCTTTTCTCAATGGATAACAATGGCTCTCAAAATCAAGATATTTGTCATTGCTTTGCCTTGGGAACAATGGATCGCCATATAGACCACCACTGTTTTGTTCTTGGGTAGAATTCACATCAATAAATGATGATTGATCGTCATCATCCTCTTCAGACGAGGCCATTTCGCCCTCCCATGGAGCAATTGTGAGTTCTTCAAAAACTATATCTGGTTTCTGTCCATAAGTTGTGTGAAGCCCCCCGGGCGATCCCCCTGGCAAATCGTTGGGATCTCCCTCGCGCGAAGGAAGCGCCAGTAAATTTGGCGTTTGCTCCACTGGATTATTTTCTTGTGTATCCGGGTAGTGCTCCGTGCCAAATGAAAAGGCTTGAACAAGGGCACTAGCGATACTTTGAATCAATTCATCACGGAACTTCTGTATTTTCTGGTCAATTTCAGTGACCAATTGTTTGACATGTTCTTCTTCATCATCATTTTCCAAAAGGAACTCCGACTTGCCTTTTAACAGAAATTCTCGTGGGTTTGCCTTTCGGCTCCCACTGTGGTCGCCAATTGTTATCGCCGGAAAACTAGTTCCTTGATAACAACAATAGTTTGGTCCATTACGGCCGGTGGATGTTTCGATGGCCTGGCCATAACTATTGTACTCCCTCCGTCCCAATATAAGTGGCCCCTTTCTTCTGGGCACAGAAATTTAGGTAGTGGGATTTAGTAGTTAAAGTGGTGTGAGTAAATTTAACTAATTCATCCATCTAATTTATAATGGTTACATTTGACTTTTAACCATATTTATTATTTAACTTTGACTTAATGTTATCGTAATGATGTAGAAAGACAAAAATAGTCAAGTGTGATCTTGTTGGAATCGTCTAATCGTATAGTTTTAGAATATATATTTTATATAATTTTTATTTATACCCATTTTGAGATATTAATGGTTAAACATATATAGGGACTTTGTGCAGAAAGTACAATTGTCATTATTGTGGGGTTTTTAATCATGTTTATGTTAATCTAATTTACTTAAAAGGGAAAGTGGCCACTTTTAATGGGACACCCCAAAAAGGAATAGTGGTCACTTTTAATGGAACGGAGGGAGTATATATAATATGGATTGTATCCATATGTGGGTTGCTGGTAGCCATTGGAATACATGGTTAACACTAAATTAAATTAAGACTAAAAACTAACAAAGATAAGATAAAGAAGATACGAGTAATTTGAGTGATTTTCTGATAATCTTTTATTCCAATACACTGCCTATTTATAGCACTCATAAAGGCAGTTATTTTCTAAATACAAACCTTCCTCCGAAAACCACCCATACACTAACCAACTACTACAATGTGATAACCAACCCACTAATAATATAATACCGGATGTACTAAAATATGTAATATTATTACTGTGTTAACACTATCTCAAATCCACTATCACCAAAAGAGATTGCACCAAAGTCTGCCCAAATTACAACGAAAGATGTGTGCCTTTCAACAACACAAAGTCACCACAATCTCAACTCCACCAAGAATTGAAAAATAGGAACACAAACTGCAGCCCCGAACTGAAAATTATACAATCGGACAATATTTGGTTCACTGTTTGGCCGGAAATCGGAATCTGGACGGAGAGGTTTTGTAGCTGCGTTTTGCTCTATTTTCTTTCTCTAGTTGCTGTGTTGTGTGTGGAATATAATTGTTGACAGCTTCTCAATAATGTGTGCAGCTCAATTTCCTCCCTCATTTAGCAGATGGGAGTATTAATTATTTTGACCAAAGATATTTTGCACATATTGGGAGGACCCAACACTAATCAATCTCCCTTTACTTGTAGGATAACAAATTATCCTTTTATCAGTGGCGTAGTCCATCCTCCAATTGGAAGGATCGTTCCCGGTTCCAGTCTGCGTGATTGCTGCAGTTGGGATTGCCCGAGTAGCATATAGAGATATAACTTCTTTATCTTTGTTTAGAGGTAATGTAACTCTCATTCTGTTCAGGTTGCGACAGATCCATCACTTTTGTTGTAATCCTCATATTCCACAGACGACTTATTACACTTTTAGTTGACTTATAGGATGCATGATGAAATAGGTAACTTAACTTAGGCACTTAGCTGAACAGTATGTCGTGGAAACAGACAAATAGAGCAATCGAATACTACTCCATAGGTTGCGACAGATCACTAAGTATATAATACTTCTTCAGTCTTGTTCTGTGGTAACTTATTCTATATATACAGGTTGCGACAGATCACTGTTATTCTAATCCTCATTTTTCCACATATGTCCTATTAGTTGACCTCAGAAATTATATTGTGACCACTCGATACCTTGCAGATAAAATACGTAACATAACGTTACCTGTGCTCTACGTTATAGAAGCAGGCAAATGTTGCTATAAAAGAGAAGATTGGTCACTCATACTATGCACACTAAAAACCCATCTTCACTCCCAAAGCCAATTCCAAATGATGAATGTCTCTAAGCCTAGAGCTGCAGCTTTATTTTTCCTTCTTTGTTCCTTCTTAATAAACTTGTGCCATGGAAACCATTCAATTATTATTGTTTGCCCAGAAATCGAAAAAGAAGCTCTTCTTACTTTCAAGAACTCTCTGAAAAATTTCTCTAGGCTGATGATGTCGTGGGGCGGTGAAGTCGATTGCTGCAAGTGGAATGGTGTCGTCTGCAACAACGTAACAGGCCGTGTCAGCGAGCTTCGACTTTCAGGTTATCAATTAAGCGGCAAATTACATACTTCTTTGCTCAATTTGAAACACTTGACCCATCTTTGTAAAGTTACATACATAAAAATGTGGGGTGGAAATGTTTGAGGGCAAACACCAGCTGCAGCAGCGACAGCACCAGATCGTCGCCACACCTCCGACGAGCCACCGTCGCCGAACAACATCAACCACCACAAGTTGCAGCCCACACCTCCGCTGCTCCTCTCCAACGCCAATACAGCCGCTGTTCCTCCACCATTAATATCTTGCTGTGAGCACCACCGACTTCCAGACTTCCAGCCTTGCACCGCCCCTTCAGATTCGCGCCACCTGCGTACTATCACCAGATCTGACACCATCGCCGAGCCAATTGCTGCCGATCTGCTGAGCCACCGCTGCCACCACGCAGCGCCTACGCTGTATCAAACATAGCCTGCTACCGCAGCCTCCAGCACCACCCGCTGCCGCCGCCAGCAGCCACCATCGAGCGCTGCCCAGCTCCCACCGCCGCTGTCTTGCTCCGCCGTCCACCGTGCGCCCAGGCCCAGCAACTTCAATCTCCGCCTGCTCGCTGCTTGCGCACCGCTTCCTCAGCGTCGTCTCACCTTGCTGCTAGTCATGAAGAATTGGTTCTAAATTTAAAAATGGATGAGATGTGAAGATGAGGAGAACCCAGGAGACAAAGAAATTAATAGTGGAAGATGAGGTTGGTGGGAATTAAAGAATTGGTCAGGCAAAGAGAAATTAAATTGGTTGCAGTGAAGAAATTCAATCAACTTGAAAAGTTGGAACACAACTGCCTAATAAAAAAAAAAAAGGAATGGAGCAGGGCTATTTGATTGGAAAGCGGGAATATCAAATTAAAGAAAAGGACAAAAGGAGTGGAGTTGTGCAGCTATTGATGCACTCAAATTTAAAAGTTGAAGCACATGAAAGAAGCTGCAGTGAAAAAGAAGATCCCACAATTATTCAGAAAATTGGTGGAAAAATAATTAGTGCTGTGCAAAGAAGAAATTTTGGAGCAGAAAAATTTATTGAAGAAAGCTATGGAATGAAGCAATCATCAAGAGCTTGGAATTCAAGATCTCAAAGGAATGAGTTTAAGGGGGGAAAATGTTAAACGTTAAACAGTTAAACTATCTTAATCTGAGTGTCAATTACTAGCATGAGCCAATTCCTTCGTTTATTGGGTCGTTCACAAGCTTGAAGGTTTTGGATTTATATTCAGCAGGGTTTTATGGAAATGTTCCTCATACATTTGGGAATCTTTCAAATTTGGTGGGACTAAGGTTGACATCATCTTTTCCTAACCTAATTGTACATGTTGACAACCTTGAATGGTTGTCAAGGCTTTCTCAATTGGAAAACCTGACCATGATACAAGTGGACCTTAGCAAAGCAACTGACTGGGCACGTGTGATCAACACACTCCCTTCTTTGGTAGGGTTATCTCTGACAGGTTGCGGTCTGGATTTCACAACTCCTCTCAATAGTGTAAATGTTACTACCAGTCGTCTAGCTAACCTCAGTCTCTCAAATTATTTGTCCCGTTCTTCTGGTCCTTCTTCTGTCGTCCCGAATTGGGTATTCCAAATTAGCACCCTGGCCTATCTTGATTTGAGTTCGAATAACTTTGTAGGTTCAATTCCAAATGTAATCAACACCACCAAACTCCAACATGTTGATTTCTCTTCAAATTTTTTCAATTCCTCCATCCCAGTTTGGCTTTACACTTGCAAAGAACTTGAGCATGCCAATTTCGTGTCCAACATGCTGGAAGGCCAAATCTCCAGTGACATAAAAAATCTAACCTCTTTGAGAGCCCTTGGATTTTCTTCCAACAAACTGTCAGGCAAATTACTTGAAGAATTCGGCAGCATGTCACAACTGAAAGTTCTAGCATTATGGGACAATTATCTGCAAGGAGAAATACCTAGTTCAATAGGAAATTTGACTAATATGAGGAACTTTAACGTGTATTTGAATCAACTTCATGGGGCAATACCATCAGCTTTAGGGAAGTTATCATCCCTGAAATTTCTATCTCTGGAGGGGAATAGTTTGACGGGCAATATCCCAGAAAGCTTGGGCCAGCTTTCCAACTTGAAATATTTTCAAATTGCAAATAATATGCTGGAAGGGGTAGTGACTGAACGGATTTTTGTCAATTTCACTAAATTGCTTACACTTTCTGCTTCCGGGAACAACTTGACATTGAAGTTACCTCCAGATTGGGTTCCACCGTTCAATCTCGAGTATCTCAATTTAGGGTCGTGGAATGTAGGCACTTCGATTCCCTCATGGATACAGCAAACACAAAAGTCCCTTGTATGTCTTGATTTATCTAACACGGGAATTTCTGGCACTTTTCCTAACTGGTTGTGGAATGTCAGCCTTCTGTTCCTCTCCCATAACAAGCTTCATGGCCATCTTCCAAGCATAATTCCAAATGTTAGCCATCCTCTTGCTTTTTCTCCTTTGATATATTTGGGCAACAATCAATTCAGCGATCCATTGCCTAAAGTAAGAACAGATGTCGAACACTTGGATCTGTCCAACAACTTGTTTTCTGGGGATATATCCAACTTCTTCTGTGATAAAGTGAATGGAGCCGGAGGAGCGTATGCCATGTCGATCCTTGATCTGAGCAACAATGAGTTGAGTGGAGTAGTGCCGGATTGTTGGGAGAATTGGAAGCCATTGAACGTGTTGCATTTGGGGAACAATAGCATATCCGGAAGCATCCCCAATTCAGTAGGGTTTCTTTCAGAGTTGAAGTCTTTGAATCTACGGAGGAATGGAATCTCTGGCACCATACCATTTTCAATACTGAATTGCCCCAATTTACTGATGGTCGACCTTTCTCATAACAATTTAGAGGGAATCATTCCAATATGGATCGGACGAGGCCTAGCCCGCTTGGGAATTCTTATTTTGAAATCAAACCAGTTCAGCGGTCCACTTCCCTCAGATATATGCCACCTACAATTTCTTCGAATTTTGGATGTCTCAAATAACAGCTTTTCGGGGAGCATACATACCTAGCTGTGTTGGCAATTTCATTGCATTGAGGGATGATTGGTATAAAGTCAATGGCACATTCGCGTTACCAGTGTATAGACCAGGATTCGCTGAAAGTGCATATATCACCACAAAGGGAATAGAGATTCTGTACCGCGACACTCTACGGCAGGTCACCAGTATCGATCTTTCAATGAACAACTTTTCAGGACAGATCCCAATGGAGCTGACATATGCTGTGAAGTTGAGATTTCTCAACTTGTCAATGAATCAATTGGCAGGATCCATACCAGAAAACATTGGGGACATGGAGGAACTGGAATCTCTTGATTTATCAAGAAATCATCTGTCTGGTGGAATTCCTGATAGCTTCAAGGCATTATCCTCATTGAGTTATCTAAACCTGTCTTACAATAACTTATCTGGGAGGATTCCTGAGTGCACCCAATTTGAGAGTCAAGATCCTTCCAGCTTTGCGGGGAACAATCTTTGTGGTCTTCCGTTGACAAAGAACTGCAGCACTGGTCGCGTCCAAGTTCCGAGCTTTGCAAGAAAAGCGACCAATAAGTCAGAGGTTCAATGGCTTTACGTATTGGTGTCTCTGGGATATGCTACGGGAGTTTCAGCAGTGTGCGCTGTATTGGTGGTGAAGAAGCCATGGAGGGATGCCTATTTTGAGTTTGTAGAGGAGATGTGGGACGAAATTTATTTGTATTTCTACATCAAATGGGCAAGGCTTGTTAGACGATTCCGCTCGAGTTTATGACAACAGCATTGCTGGCAGTAATTCCTTTTTGGTACCACAGTACGCCCTCTTTCCATAACTTGATGCTATGTTTGCAAATTTTTACTTTTAGTATCAGATTTGGATGAAAAATGAACCTTTAAGGTACTTTATTTTTTCATCGAAACCTGGTGCCAAAAAAGAAAAAATTTGTGAATATAGTACCAAGTAATTGTGTAAACAGAGTATCATCTGATACCGAAAAAGGAAGTTTGCCCGCATTGCTGTCTGATGTGTTGTTGATCATTATGTATTGTTTGCCTTGTTTTTCTGCTTCTAGTTTTTTTTTCTCAGCACACTTTCTCTCGCCCTGTAGATTTAGTGTGTTTATTACCTTTTGTTTTTGTGTGAAAAAACTATACATAAATGCACCATGTTTAGGGGGTTTAAATCCCAATTGTCTCTTACTAAGACGAACACAGTTTACGTACTTTTACGTATTAGTCCTCTTACGGCTTAATTATTTAAATAATACACATAAATTCCGGTCTTCCCAAAATAGCACAAAATCGCCATCTCATATTACGATTCCGAATAAATAATATTTTAAGCTCTCAACAGTATAAATCGCCATTTGAGTTGGCAATGCATATGAAAATAAATAAAATATTCATAGTAACAGTTGCCATTTAGGATGGCGATGTGTGTAAAAAATAATTAATTAATTTAAAAATATAAATTGCCATATCAGGTGGCGATTTCTGAAAAAAATATTAATAGCTTGGCGACATTAAAAAAATATAAAAAAGCAAAGTCGCCATTGTAGATGGCGATTTAGAAAGCAAAGTCGCCAACTCCAAATTTTAAATTCTTTTTTTTTTCTAAATCGCCATTTACAATGGCGACTTTGCTTTTTTAATTTCTTTTTTAAAATGTCGCCAGCTACAATGGCCACTAGCTATTAATATTTTTTTTGCCAAAAATTGCCATATGAGATGGCGATTTATATTTTTAAATTAATCAATTTATATTTTTAAATTAATTAATTATTTTTTTCACACATCGCCATCCCGAATGGCGACTTGTACTGTTCCTGTGAATATTTTATTTATTTTCTTGTACATGCCCAACTCAAATGGCGATTTATACTGTTAAGAGCTTAAAATATTATTTATCCGGAATCGCCATCTGAGATGGCGATTTTGTGCTATTTTGGGAAGATCGGAATTTATGTGTATTATTTAAATAATTAAGCCGTCCTCTTCCATGATGAGTAATAACCCAACTATAATCAATAGGAACAAACAGTTCCGAAATTACTTGATATAAATCATCAAATTCGACTCACAACACAAGTTTTGTTAAGGAAAATGATTCCCACGATCATCATCATATTGAGTGTTTACTCATTCATCACTAGAAAATAATTTACTTATATAGAGCATGGATTCCATCAATATTATCTTTACCAACAGTTGGGTACATTACGGCTCCTGCATCAGTGCTATGCCCTAATCCAAGAATATGTGTCCCAACTCATGCAACCCTACTACTGTCTGCAAATCCATCTTTCCAGATTGCTTGCACCCCATCAACTGATGAATTTGAGAGAAATTGAGAGTTGGAAAATAACTTCCATATTTCGATAGAACTGGCAAAAATGTTGTTACAGATCAAATTGAACAACGAAGAAGACTTAAATACTAATGGACCTAAATACAAGAAGAATGGGCCTAAAACACATGTAGCCCAAAAGAAATAAAAGAATTAAAGATAGGCCCAGGCCCATTATCCGATTGCTGGTATGCTGCTTCTGTTTCGTCTGCTTATGTGTTGTAGTATCTTCAATATCCCCCCGCAAGCTGGAGCATTCCAAAGCTTCAGCTTGGAACAGAATAGCTGGAAGTGCCTTAGAGTTAAGCCCTTGGTGAAAATGTCAGCCAGTTGCTGATGAGTAGAAACGAAGAGAGGATCAATGTAGAGTTGTTGAAAGTAGTCTCTCACATAATGACAACCAATATCCAAGTGCTTGGACCGCTCATGATGGATGGCATTTTTAACAAGCTGAATGGCAGACATATTGTTACAATATAAAGGGAAGGGAGAAGGCAAAGGAAGCTGCAACTCTTTGAATAAAGATCCAACCCACAGTAGCTCAGCTGCTGTGGCACTTAAACTTCTATATTCTGCCTCCGTAGTGCTTCTAGATACCACCTCTTGCTTCTTGGTCTTCCAGGATATGAGAGAATCACCAAGGAAAAGACAAAAACCAGTGAGTGAACATCTGGTAGTGGGGCAATTCCCCCAGTCAGCATCACAATAAGCCTTCAATTCCAGAGAGAGCCCAAAGGGATAGTGTAAGCCAATGTGAGGAGTGTGTCTGATGTACTGAAGAACTTGAAGCACCCCATTCCAATGATTTACAGTGGGAGCATGCATATGTTGGCTCAGTTGTTGTACACTAAAGCAAATGTCGGGCCTGAAGAATCCCAAGTACAAGAGTTTACCAATCATTCTTCTAAAGAGTTGAGGTTGATCAAACAAGGCACCTGTAGTGTCATACTGATGATGAGGTAAACATGGAATATGAACTTTAGATGAGGAAGGCAGGTCAATTTCAGAGAGGATATCCAAGGCATATTTTTGTTGACTGACACAATACCCTGTAGAGGATTTGGAGATTTCTAAGCCTAGAAAGTAGGAGGCATCACCAAGATCCTTGATGGTAAACTGTTTGTGAAGACCTTTCTTTATTTCTGAGATTTCACTCTCATCATCACCTGTAATGAGAATGTCGTCCACATATACAACCAATATAATGATCCCAATACCAGTAAATTTGTAGAAACAGTTTGAAAAAGTTTTTGCTGTAAGTGAAGGTAAAACAGACTTTGAAAAATTACAGGAACAGGTAGCTGCGATTCAGCTGGGTCAGGATAAAGGAAAGGGTACTGTACATGCAGGAGTTTCTTCAAGCCAAGCACAACCACAGCAATCGGAAGCTGTTTGCGGGCTGTGTCAGGGACCACATCCAACTGATACATGCCAACAGATAGCTACCGAAAGCTGTAACTATGCCGGAAACTACCAGAATCGCCACCCCAACCTATCCTACTCAAATAACAATGCACTCAATGCGCATTTGTTATCTCAGCCAAATCAGCCTACCCAGTTTGCCCACCAAAACCAACAGCAAAACTTCCGGCCACAGAATCAAGGATTTGTTCAACAGAGAGTACAGAACTTCCAGAATCACAATAAGAATTTCCAGCCACTTATCCAACAAAGACCCAACCAAAACCAAGGCCAAAACTTCCAAAATTTCCAAGCCCAACCTGATCAGAACCAGCAATTCAATCAAAAGCCACCATCTCATCTGGAGAACATGATGACCGAGTTTATTTCCAACCAAAGGGAGATAAACCAGCAACAGCAGTCATCAATTAAGAACGTGGAAACACAAGTCACTCAGCTGGCAAAAGAACTGCAGAACAGGGGGAAGGGAACACTACCGAGCAGTATTGAGACCAACCCGCAATGTAAAGCAATCACATTGCGGGGAGGTAAGACTCTGAAGAGGAATGTTGGTCCGGAAAGAAAAAGGCTGTAAAAGGAAAGAATTCAGTGGAGGTTGAGAAGGAAAAGGAAAAGATTGAAGGAGAAGAAAATATTGAACTGGCGAAGGACAAATCAGATGCAGCTAATTCGCAGACTGAAGTTGCAGTTAAAGCTGATAAGGGTACGGGTGAAGGTACAACTTCCTTCCCTTTACCACCAAAAATCGATAATAATATGTACATGCCAAGGGTGCCATACCCTGCACGTCTTAAAAATAAGGAACAAGATGAAAAAGTTAAAATGTTTTTAGAAAGATTAAAAGCTGTTGTGATCACTATTCCCCTGGTTGAAATGATTTCGGAAATGCCCGTCTATGCTAAATTTCTTAAAGAAATGATTTCAGGGAGAAGGAAATTTGAGCGGGATGAAGTGGTGGTTTTAAACAGTAGCTGCAATGCCATAATCCAAAGAGTGCTACCGGAGAAGAAGGAAGACCCAGGCTGTATCACACTGCCAGTCCACATTGGGAAAACCAATGTTGGAAAAAGGGTTATGCGATTTGGGATCCAGCATCAACGTTATGCCACTCGCAATGGCAAAACGTCTCCACTTGGGAGTAATTGAACCAGTTACAATGAAACTGCAACTGGCGGACCGGTCAATTACCCACCCAGTCGGAATTCTGAAGGACGTGATCGTCAAGACGGGAGGGACTCTCTTCCCTGTCGACTTCATCATTCTTGACATTGAGGAGGACTATGAAATGCCGCTGATCTTAGGCCGCCCCTTTCTCTCAACGGGTGGTGCACTGATAGGCACTCGATCAAGCCAAATCAAGCTCCGTGTCGGAGAAGAAGAGCTGAACTTCAACATGCGCAGACTGCAAAAATTTCCATCTGAGGAAACTTGTTTCAAATTTGATGTAATAGATGGTAGGAGTGAGGATGAGAGCATAGACTCTATAACTGTGATGTCGGACAAAGTTTCAAAGCAGGTACTGATGCCTGCTGGTGCCGAGCCAAGCTGCAATGCCGTGCACTTCGAGGACCCTATAACTGGGGACCTTGAAGAGTTTGACGGTAAAACTGATCTTTCACCCCCATCCATTTCTCGCAAATTACTGCCTTCCGTTGAATGTCCACCAGAGCTTGAACTTAAAATACTTCCGGATCATCTTAAGTACGTTTTTCTCGCTGAACTTAAAAAGTTACCGGTAATTGTGTCAGCTAAGCTGACACAAGAACAAGAAAAAGCTCTGGTTGACATTCTCAAGAAATATGTACATGCAATTGGATGGACCATTTCTGATATAAAAGGAATAAGCCCCTCTGTTTGCATGCACAGAATTTTAATGGAAGAAGAGTACAAGCCCTCAAGGCAAACCCAAAGGCGTTTGAACCCCCACATGCAAGAAGTGGTAAGGAAAGAAGTTATCAAGCTCTTAGATGCTGGTATCATCTATCCTATATCTGACAGCAAATGGGTTAGCCCAGTGCAGGTAGTACCTAAGCGTGGGGGGATGTGCATAACTACTAACGAACAAGGAGAAGAAGTGGCGACAAGGCCAGCGACCGGTTGGCGAGTTTGCATCGACTACCGGAAGCTCAATACCGCTACGCGGAAGGATCACTTTCCCTTGCCGTTCATTGATCAAATGCTCGAGAGGTTGGCCGGAAGGGAGTACTACTGTTTTTTGGATGGTTATTCGGGCTATAATCAGATTGTAATATCTGGTGAAGATCATGACAAAACTACTTTCACTTGCCCGTATGGAACTTTTGCATACAGGCGCATGCCTTTTGGCCTTTGCAATGCGCTTGCAACTTTTCAGCGATGCATGATGTCTATATTCTCCGAATTTATCGAAAAATGCATTGAAGTTTTCATGGATGACTTCTCTGTATATGGAGATACTCTTGATGGATGTTTGACTAATCTTGCAAAAATTTTAAAAGGTGCGAGGACACTAACCTAGTTTTGAACTGGGAAAAGTGCCATTTAATGGTCACCGAAGGGATTGTGTTGGGTCACCGCATCTCGCGCGCAGGCATCGAAGTCGACAGAGCGAAGGTCTCAGTCATCTCCAATCTTCCATTACCCAATTCAATAAAAGCTGTTAGGAGTTTCTTAGGGCATGCCGGTTTTTAAAATTGCCAAGCCGCTCACTAATTTGCTTTGTAAAGAAAATTCTTTCGTAATAAACGAAGCGTGTGTTCAAGACTTTGACACGCTCAAAAAGATGTTGATTTCTGCTCCAATAGTGCAGCCACCCGATTGGTCAATACCTTTCGAGGTAATGTGCGATGCAAGTGATCTCGCCGTGGGTTCTTTGGCAACATAAGGAAGGGAAACATTGTGTAATTTATTACGCAAGTCACGCCCTGAATGAAGCTCAAATCAACTACACCACCAAGGAAAAAGAGATGTATGCTGTGGTTTTCGCATTTGATAAATTCAGACAGTATCTCATTGGTACGAAAACCATAGTGTACACAGATCACTCTGCACTGAGATACTTGTTTAGCAAACAAGATGCCAAAACTCGATTAATCAGGTGGGTACTTCTGTTGCAGGAATTCGATATCATAATAAAAGACAGAAAAGGCAGAGACAATGGTGCTGCTGACCATTTGTCTCGAATAGAATATGATAAAAATGAGATAGCCGTCAATGAAAATTTTCCGGACGAGCAACTGTTTGCCCTGCACCTTCATGATCAAGCTTGTCCATGGTTTTCCGATATTGCTAACTTTTTAGCATGTGGAATAACCCCACCATTCCAGCACAAGGGCCATAAAGCAAGGTTCAACCGAGATGTAGCCAACTACTTCTGGGAAGATCCTTATCTCTTCAAGCATTGTGCATATTCGATTATTCGACGATGTGTAACTGAGCACGAGACTTATCAAATCGCTAAAAAATGCCATGAATCGGAATATGGAGGTCACCATGGCCTCGCTCGAACAGCTCATAAAGTGCTCGAGTGTGGTTTCTATTGGCCTACCATTTACGAGGATTGCAGGGCGTTTGTTAAGGCTTGCGACAAACGCCAAAGACTAGGGAACATCTCCAAGAGGGATGAAATGCCTCATAAAGGATTTCTCACTCTTGCGATTTTTTATGTATGGGGTATTGACTTCATAGGACCATTCCCGACATCTGATGGGAATCATTACATCTTGGTAGCTGTCGATTACGTGTCCAAGTGGGTTGAGGCGGTTGCGCTGCCAACCAATGATTGTAACCAAGTCGTCAAATTTTTGAAAATAACATTTTCAATAGATTTGGTGTACCTAGGGTAATCATATCTGATGGAGGAACCCATTTTGTTAACAAAGCCTTTGCAAATCTTATGAGCAAAAGTGGGATTCTCCACAAGATAGGCACGCCTTATCATCCCCAAACTAGTGGCCAAGTTGAAGTATCAAACCGCGAAATCAAACATATACTCGAGGCCACTGTAGGGATAACCCGTAAAGATTGGTCACGTAAGCTCAATGATGCACTATGGGCATACCTACTGCATTCAAGACTCCCTTTGGGATGTCCCCTTATAGGCTTGTCTTCGGAAAAGCCTGTCACTTGCCCGTAGAACTAGAGCATAAGGCCTAATGGGCCGTAAAAACGCTTAATTTTGATCCAAGAGTTGCTCAGGGCAAACGCAAGTTGGACCTCAATGAAATCGAGGAAATACGTGCGCAAGCTTATGAAAGCTCAATGATTTACAAGGAGCGGACCCAGAAGTTACATGATCGTCGTATTAAATCTAAACACTTCTATGTTGGCCAAAATGTCTTATTGTTCAATACTAGGTAGAAGCTGTTCCCCGGAAAGCTTAGATCCAGATGGGAAGGGCCATACGAAGTGGTGCACGTGTTTGAAAGTGGAGCTGTCAGGATTCGAACTGACAAGGGAGAGCTGGTGGTGAATGAACAGAGATTGAAGGAGTACCTCGGATAGTTCGACCCCGAAAAAGAAGTTCAAATGATATCAGAGCCGGCCTATGCTCAATAAAATAATATATACTTATATAACTATTTATTTATTTATTACATAGCATATTCATTTATTACAAGGATGTTGATATTTGGAGAAAAATCTAATAATTTTCTTATGTTTGCTTTGCAGGAATTCATAGAATCAACAAAAAGAAAAATAAAGCTTCAAAAACCAGGTTCCTGGTTGGATTAATATTGCAATTAATGGAAATTACTTTCGGAAATTAGAGAAATTTAAAGTCCGGAATAAATCCACAAAATAGCAGTGTTAATCCAACCTAATCTATGCAAGCAATAAATATTTAGAATAATTATTGTGTGTAAATATGCATGCTCAGTTGTTTGTTTTGAAGAAAATACATAATTTTAGAAAATGGTAAAAACTGGAAAAAAATTCCAAAATTCTTCTAAGTGTTGCCTTGGTAATTTCTCCAAATTCGGTCTCCAAGCCAATTCGGTTTAGACCGAATTGACCAAAAAGATATAATTGATCATCCAAGGCACACATTCTGTGTTAATATTGCTAAGTAGCAATTCGGTCTACACCGAACTGATTTTGAAAAGACCGAATTAATCTACAAAAGCATTATTTTATTCTTAGTCTCATTTTTGCAAGTGACCAATTCGGTCTACAAGGCAATTTGGTCTATACCGAAGGCAATTCGGTCTATACCGAATTGCCTCACAAAAGCACCCTTTATTTTTCTAAGTGTCCAATTCGGTATACTCACTTCAATTCGGTCTTATGACAATTCGGTTTATACCGAATTGATTTTAAATACCGAATTGCAATGAGTTGTTTGTGCCTTTCTCCCAATTCGGTCTATACCGAATTGGCTTGGAGACCGAATCCCTCACAAACAATTGGGGATTTCATCAATTCGGTTTAGACCGAATTGATGATTCGGTCTCTATTAGACCGAATTGCCCTCTGCCCAACTTCCCTATTTAAACCCTTTCACCTTCCTCCCTCTCATTTTCACACTTCCCACACTTAGAAAAATCCCCGAATCCTCTCGCGAACATCCTGTCTCCCTCGCGAAACCAGAGCTCGAACCAGAGTTTTACTCCGTCCAAATCACTCCCAAAGCTTTTTAAAATGGCTTCTTCGTCTTCTAATCCAAGTGGGAGCATAGGGTAAGTTCCTCATTTTCGATTTTGCACTCCGTTCTTGCGATTTCAGTTTTTGGGTTTTCTTTGTTTTTGAGAAATCGGAGGCGGGGAAGGGATGGTACACTGTTTTTGTGTTGGGGATGGTCGGAATGAGTTGGGCAAGGTCAGAATAACCTAGAACAGGGTAATGCGAACTAGGGCTTTGAATGTTTTAGCTCAATTCCTCTATTGTTGAATGCTTGAGCTTGCTGTGTTTAGGCATGGTGTTTACTTTGAAAAATTTTTAGGTTCCAAAACCCTCAAAAATCTATTTTTGTCCACTGTGTAAATATTATTGTCATTCCTATGATTGATGACTGTGATATTACTTAGAAAACTTAGATAATGATGAACACAGGGGTGGCTTTTCCCTTTTGCCCCTGTACTACTGTGTGGATATGTGTTCTGATGGTGATTGAATAAACATGATTGATTGGGTAAACACTGGGGTTATTTTCTTTTAACCACTGTGTTATTTTGATTATTAGATGTTTGATGATGATTGATTGAATAAGCATGAGGGTTGTGATTGAATCAATGTTCATTGTTGATAAAGCATGAATTTTTGAAAATATTGGCATGAATAAACTATGTTATGTAGTTGTTTGCATGCTACTGTATTATGTGAATCTTGTTAAAAAATGTTTTGTGGGTACCTGTGTACTCCACTTTGCAAACTCAACTGAAAAGTTGATGTTTGTATAAACTTGGAAATATGGGTTACAAACAAAACCATGCCAAAATTTTTCCTAACATGTGTTTCTCAAACACTGTTGTTTTGGCATTTATGTATAAAAAAGACAAAAAGTTGGTAGAATGTTTGTTTGTATTAAGTCTTTGACTTACACATGTGAGATATGTGGGGAATCAACAAAGTGTAGTAATTTTGCTCAATTTTCATCACCCATTATCCAATAAAAATTCAAATGGGGGACCACTCACACCTCCAATTTTATTAAATAAAAAGTCAACACTTTTAATAAAATCTAAAAATAGTCTTTCTGTGTTTGTGTGTGTTAGTTTGTTTTTATTTTTCCTTAATCCATTACCTCATGCTAGCAAGTGTATCATCCATCATGTGCATTCTTTCTCCATCATTGAATTTTCCTCATCCCATCTCACATGTTTTAAATCACTTTTATAGTGATAATAAAATAAAAAAAAATTTTGTTTTTGTAGGCTCAATAGCCTATAAAAATTCTATCTTTTGGTCTCTTGACCATTTGAAAAACCCTTAGACTATTTTCAGTCTAAGAAAAATTATAAGAGTCCAAGACTCTTATTTTTCTTTTCTTCCTTTGTAATCAGTTGTGTTCAATAATGTGAGATTTTATAATCTAACTTGGCATCTTAGTATATATCTTTGCCTAAATAAATTCAAGTGAAACCAATTAACTCACATTTAGAGCAAGGCTCAAAATGTGAGGATGTTGATTTTTAATTTGAATCTTATTCTATTAAAAATTTGTCAAAAATATTCTCATCTCTTCTTCTTCAGGGACCAATATATCATTGAGGATTCCATAATGGGGCTTCCAAAGACAACTCCAGATCTTGCCGTTCTAGAGATCGAATGAATGAAAAAGGGAAATGGACGATAATAGAAGAGCTTTGGCAGCCGAATTCAAGTTAAAAATGGACCACCAGGTCGAATGGAGATTCGAAATGAAGGAGCATTGGTGGAGAGATATTCCAGAAGAGGAGAGAAATCACAAGGCCATGGGACTTGAAAGAGATTTTTGCAAGCATGTTCTGAACTTATGGAATATTGAGTTCACACACGCCACCTTTGATCAGAGATTCTCTCCCGAAGTACACTACGAAAGAATGGTCTGGAGGATGATTGAGCAGAGAGGCCGGTGGAATAGATTGCTCGAACAGAAATTTGGAGACAAGAAAGTAGCAGCCTTTGAGCCGATCCCTATCCAACCAGCCATCACAGAAGAAACCAAGAGATACTATGCCAGAAAAATCCCTCCAACACAACAAGTGGCGGTATCCGGGATGTTCTCCATGACAGACGCCTTCCCATTCATGTACAAGAAAGAGTTATTTGACAATGGGACCGTCTGCGGACCGGAAGAGCAATTGTGGCTCACGAAGCACGCTAAGGCACGCCATACTGAAATGGCAAACAATTTTTGGGAATCCCTTAAGCCCGTGTTGAGTTATGGAGCAACCCACCACACCCCGATGCTGGATACAATCATTGAGCGTACAAAGGCAATAAGAGAACTGTGGGGCGAGTACATGAAAGCATGGGGGAGTTGGAAAAAGAATATCAAAGTCCCCGTGCTAAACCCAGGAGTGGTGATCCCCCGGGGAATGAGGAGATTATCCCGACATTTTTGCCAAAGAGATTCCCGGAGGTTGTGCCTAGAGAAGCCGCGATGGATGGGATGCCAAATTTTGCACTCATCAGAGCCGAATGCACCGCAATGATCCGGAGCAGGGACTGGACAAAGATGGGCAGACGAAAAAAGCAAATAAAGCTGATGGATGACTATAAATGCCTGGACTACTTGAACATTCCACCGGTCCGAGACTTGTCCAAGCTGAAGGAGAAGGAGGTAGATATAATGGACACCCTCTATGTTGATATGAAACAAAGATTCTTCAATCTTTTACAGGAGATGGATAGGGAAGCCCTGAGATACTGCCAGGAAAATAGAAGAGGGCGATTGAGATATGATGTGGGATTCCAAGGGGTGTTGGGCAGACATATTAGAGACAGATGGACCGCCCAGCTGACAGCAATGACCGAACCAAATTTTATCAAGAAATATCTGAAGATTAAAGGTCCGGAATTGGGGTTGTGGACCGAAGATGATGATAAAATGATCGACGATTATGTGGACCCAACACCTGAATCCCACCAGTCAATCGAATCGGAGTCCCATCCAACTGAAACCGAGCCAGAGCCGCCGAAGAAGAAGAGGACATTGATAAAACTGCTGAGAAAGAAAAAGCTGGAAGGCCAGCTGAGCCCCAAATCAAGATTCAAGAACCAAAGCCTTCCAGCCAGCCCAGAATTCTTCCACCTGTGCCAAAATACTATGGTGAGCCTACAAAGCCAAAGGACAAGGGCGAAGGGCATGTAGTTGAATTATCAAAGAAGGAGCAGAGGCGTCTGACTAGAGAAAAATTTGATGCTGAAGTGGCAAGGAAAGCCCAAGAGAAAGCCGACGCTGAAATTGCTGAGAAAGAACAAAGACTTGCAGATGCTGAACGGGCCGAAGAACAAAGGATTGCTGAGTACGAGGCACGGCAAGTTGAAAGAGAAAGGCGGGAGAAAGAGGAAGCAGAGGCGGAAATGGCCAAAGAAAATGAAGAATGGAGGCAGAAGAGGGAGAATGAGAGAGCCGAAAGGAGAAGAAAATGGGATGAAATGATGTGGAAAAATGAGGAGGAGAAAAAGAAAGAGGCTGATATGCAAGAAAACGTAAGAAAAGCCCGGGAAGAGGAAGAAAATAGGAAAGCTGCTGAGAAATTGCAGGCTGAAATGGAGCAGAGAAAGAAGACTGAGGCTAGGGGTGAAAGCGGTACGGTAAATATCCGACCGATCCGATGCCGTATCCGATTATATTCGAATCCGAATCCGTTTTCGACTATCCAGCCGGATATTTCAATATTCGTATCCGAATCCGAATCCGTATTTTAATATCCGCATTCGTATTCGTATTCGAAAATATCTAACCGTATTCGAGAATATCCGACCGTATCCGAAAATTGATAGGATATTATCCGGATTTTAAATATGGATATCCGAATATATTAATATATTATTATTTAATAATTAAAAATTATTAATAATTATAAAAAAATATCAAATTTTTAAAAAAGATTATAAAAAAGTATCCGATAATCTGTATCCGATTGAATCCGTATCCGTCATATATCCGTCCTGTATCCATACCGTATCCGTAATCCGAAATATCCGAAACCGTATTCGTATCCGGCCCATCCGTATTCGATACCGAATTCGACAAAATTAATATGGATAATATCCGTATCCGACACTATCCGACCGTATCCGTACCGTTTTCATCCCTAACTGAGGCCACAAAGGAGGCCGATGTTGGGGACGATGATTGTCAAATAATCAGCGAAACCAACATCATGCCTATTAAAGTAAAAGCTGAGCCAGATGAATGGGCTAAGGACAAAGAGAAGCAACAGAAGGAGATAGCTGCTAGAAAGAGTGGGATTGAGGAGAAAATGGACAAGATTGCCGAAGGCTTGAAACCCACAGAAGAGATAGAGGAAATGGTGCACTAGAGCGGCGAAATAATTGGAGATGTGCTGAAAAGAGGTGCCGAACTGATGGAAGAACTGGGGCATGTCACTGAGGAAAATCCAACTGACACTGCTGTTGAACCTCAACCCACAGTGCAAGAAATGCTGAGAAATGAGAGCATCAAGGGTAATGAGCAGGCAGATCTGGAAACCATGGAGGACCTCTTCAAAGACAAGACCATCCAACAAATCCTCCAAGGCAATTTTGACATTGCAAGGAATCAGGCAGATGGAATGACAGAACAAGGAGTCGAAGAATTAAACAAAGGGAGGGAAGTGGAGGTACCACAAAAAGAATATCAACCTGTTGTTGATCCCTTCTTTCCCGATGTTTTATTCAACTCTGTATTTCATGAAACCCCTTGTAATATGTTTGAACAGGGAACATTTGAGGGAGAGTTGCAAGCAGATGCACAAGCTGAAACTGAACATCAATTTGAGGGCGAACAGCAGGAACAGCATGAGCAGCAGGAGGAGCCTGAGGAAAGCTCGAATTCCGACTGGGAGCGAGCAGGCTCTGAGGGAACCCAAGAATCAATAGGATCAGTTCGACCTGCTGGTTATTGGTTAACCTCCACCTCAAAGGGTCGACTAGGGGTGTCCACCAAGAAGTATAAGAGGTTTCCCATCAAGGATGATGCGGATATCATGAGGAGGTTCAATGGGAGCGAGCAGAATGCGGGGCGCTATATGGCACTGGCCGACATGTTCATACCAGACAAAGGATTCAGTCCGGAAATGGTAAATCATCCCATGATAATCACTCTGCAAGAACAACGTGGATGGACTGAATTCCTCACGCACCATGGCGAACCTGGGATAGTAGAGCTGGCTCGGGAATTCTACTGCAATTTAAACGTGGCGCTGAGAAAAGTTGGGTGCGAGGAGTTGACATCAACATATCTGGAGAATATCTGAATAATTTCCTTAGCACACCCAACTGGAATTCAAAAGTCCCAGCAGCTGAGATTTTTGAAAAAGGAGCGTGCAAGGCAGCTGAGAGGCCATATTATGACAACATCACAAGATCCCTCACTGCCGAGAGCTACACTGGAGAATTCTATTTCAAGTCAAGGCACCTGAAGCTGGAGTTCCAACCCTCATATGACTTTTACATGTCAAAAATTAGGCCAAACCCTCACGCACAGGAGACATCTGGTCGAATGTTGAAGGGTTTTGCTAAGATTTGGCACGGGTTGAAGATCAATGTGGGAGAGCATATTTTCCATGTTATGACCACAAGGAGCTCCGGCAGGGCAACTGCTCTCTGCTATCCCAACCTCATCAGGAGGATCTGTGAAGCTCAACGAGTAGATATATCAGTCTTCCAGGGGAGCGATCTCATTCAAATGAATCCCCCTATCCCACTTCCAAAGACTCGAGTATCTGATCCAGTTGTGTATGTCATGCCAGAGGAATCAGATGCCCAGTCTAGATGCACTCCGAAGAAGCCAGCCAAGCGCCAATCACGCAAAAGAAGGCCCGTACTGAAGCGGTGCTTCAACAGAAGAAGCTGGAGTTCCCTCCACAGAACGTGCTGCAGAAGAACATCCTATTGATGAGGCACCCACTCCAGGTTTGATGCCTCCACTCCGAGCCAACCAAGAACACACCCAGTCCAACTCCCTTGCAGAAGCCAAGATGTGTCTCAGTTTCCAGCTGATTCTCAAACTCTATTATTGGTGAGCCAAATGGGAGAGTCGATGATGCAGAGTGTCAAATCGCTTGCCGACGTCATCGTCTCCAACCAGGAAAAGCAATCACAGAAGGAGGAAGAGTTCAGACTGATGATGCTCGAACGAGAAGAAGATTTCAAAAGAAAAGCGCTCGAAAAAGAAGAAGAGTTCATAAGAAAAGCAGCTGAACGGGAAAGGATGGAGAGCAAGGAGAAGAATAGGGAGTTGATGAAAACGCTATTCTCCAATCAAGCTGAAATAATGAAGGCCGTTATCAGAAAGCTTCCTTCCCCACCGAGAGATGATGCCAGACCTCCCCCTCAGTAACCAGGAAAGAAGAGATTGAGTTTTCATTGATCAAATCTATGTGAGCTTCAAATGTAAACATCATACATTAGATTTTCCAATCACTCAGTGCACTCTCAATCATACTGCTGGAAATCTAATGTATTGATGTATTTAGTGCTTTCCACGAAGAGAATTTCGTTTTGAGTTCTCAAAATATTTTGAAAAAGATGTGTGGCAGTCCGAGATGAATAAGTGACTGCCATGCCAAAAACAAAGCTGTAACATGCTTGCATGTTCACAGTGTCTTTTTACTGCTTTCAATTAAATAATCGGCATAAAACAAGCATAAATTTGTCACCTAAATTCACATGTTGAATTTAGGCTAATGATGAAATTTTCAAACTATCAAATTGGGATAAAATAATTAAAAATATGCATGATATGAATTCTTGAGGTTTTGAGCTATAAAAATCTAATGATATGATCACTTGAAAAGAAAAACAAACTTTCATGTTGAGAATGTGATTGAATAAATTGCAAGAATTTTTCAAAGGTCAAAGTTCAAGAATAAATGTATGACATGATCAAACCGTACCATGTGAGATCTGAGCCGAGTCATTTTTACTCATTATTTCTTTGATTGTGTGAAAATCAATTTGATTAAAGGAAACTAGAACTTGCAATTGGGACCGATTCAAGACCATGCCATATTCCCGAAATCGAGCATATGATCGAGGCACTTAGAAAAACCCAAAATTTTGGCCTTCGTTTGAAATCCAAACCCAAAAATACTTTCCCTTTAGGAGTAACCAATCTGAGCCTTTAAGCCTAATTCTTCTTTGAAACCACTATATTTTCCTAGCCTTATAAAAAGACCAAGAAAATCAAACCCAAGTGTGCATGAACCTATTCTACTAAGGCATTATAATTTATGATCATCAAAAAGAAAACATCAATCGGCATTCAAAAACCGATTCAAAAAAAGAAGAAAAAAAATGTTGAGATCCATTCAACAAGAATAAATTGCAAGTGACAAAGCAAATTAGACATAGTCTAATGTCATGCAATAGAAAAGAAAAATAAAAGAAAGAAAAAGTATTGATGATCATAGATTTTAAATAAAAACATGCCAAGTTATGGTGGAATGGATTCATGTCACTTCTCAACCCAATAATTCCCTTCCATACCGATGTTACAACCGTATGCCCCATTATAACCCTTAATAAGACCTCAGGATCTCGATTTGAAGAAATGAGTAGTTGGCGAGTTGGTCTGATTACAAGCCTATGGGATAATTTAATTGTATTTGATTATGAGTGTCAATGTCTAAAATCCAATTTGAGAGTGAGAGAAATTTCCGATTCTACTATATGTGAGGCTCTGCTTTGATTGATTAATGTTCATGTCATGCTTGAATTCAAGAATTAAACCAACGAGATTTTCTATACATATATTCAAGAAGAATTAACAATAATGATTGAGTATATCTACTCAAGTGAAAAATATCATTTCATTAAACACTGCAACCAAAAGAGTTTAATACTTGTAATTTTGATATCTTATCCCAATATAAAAGAATGAAATTTTTGAAGCCACGCAAATGGATTGAATGTGCAGAGTCCTCTGACTGCTCGGGGACGATCAGTATTAAATGTGGGGATATTGATAATGGCCAAAATTGTCCATTATTTCCAATCTATTTCCGTGTCTGAGACGGACATTTTGATCATAATCCCATCTTATTTTAATAAGAAAACAGTTGAATGTGACAAATTAATGCGAGTTTGTAAGAATAATAAGCTGGTAATGAAAAACGCAAAAATAGGCAATTTTAATTGCATTTGTGTTAGAAAAATCCAAAAACATGAAAAAGGAAAAAGAAAAGAAAAAGGAATGAAAAGATGGGCAAAAGAATAAAATAGCCCACAAAAATAAAAAAGATGGGAAAAGAATGGAAATCCCACAAAATGAAATTTTTGGCTAAGTGTTGAAAGGCAATTCGGTCTAGGCAATTCGGTTTACACCGAATTGCCCATATAGACCGAATTGCTGAAGAAGAAAGAAGAAAAATAGACAAAGTGTTGAGAGGAGAAGCAGAATGCCCAATTCGGTCTATGCAATTCGGTTTACACCGAATTGATTGCATAGACCGAATTGATTCAAGACAAGGAAGCCAAGCACGAGACCATGGGCAATTCAAAACATGCAATTCGGTCTACATATAAACCGAATTGATGTTGAAGACCACATCCCAGCCAAAGATCAAGAAAGAAAGACTTCAAGCAATTCGATGTCCACCAATTCGGTCTATACCGAATTGCATTTGGAGACCGAATTAAGTTTAAAAACATCCAGGTGAAGCTGTGGAGCACGTGGGAAAAGCATGCCATTGCTAATGGGCCCTGATGGGCCTAAGGTTTTGAAGAACAAGTATAAAAGCCAATTCTCACCAACACTGAACATATCTCATATCGGAGAATACAGTTTCAACCCTAATCACTTGGCAGAGAACAAGGGGTACCAGGTTCTTCACCCCTTAAGGGTTAGATAGGTAGTTTAGTTAGTTTAATTTCATGCACTTTAGATTAGTTTTTAATGCTTTGATCTTAGTTTAGTTTGTAAAACTGTTACTACCATTTAGAGTAGCCATTTTCCATACTTTTTACATGCTTTGTAGTTAGAATGAACCCTACCATCAATCTAATGATGGTTTTGGGTTATTTATTATGCTTTCAAGTGTTTAATACAAAGAAGATTTCCAGAAATGGATTTTGCCTCATGTGTTTTACACTCTTTAAATGCTTTCTTTAGCAATAAATATGGTAGAATGAATGTTTGTTCCAATTAGGTTGCATTTAATGTGTTTCTAGTTGGCTTTCATTCTTAGTAAATGCATGTTAAGTGGATTTTTGGTGTGGTTATATGCCTTAGAGTTCAAATAAGTGTTCTTAGGTGTTTTAGATAATTCAAGGCTTCTTAGAAATATGTTTTACATGCTTTATTTTAATATCCTTGCTTAGAAATCTTGTTTAATGTTGTCTTAGATAATCTAAGTGTTCTTATTTTTATGCATGATGTTTTTAGAATTATAGGTAGTTTTAGGTTGATTAATCTTTGAATTATTTGTTTGTAACTTTAGGTTTTACTCCATGCTATTACCCACTGAATATGTTTATTATGGATAACCACAAAATATTTACAAGTATGACTGCGAGATGACATTGATGTGAAATGAGTGATGGGGTCAATCCCATCTATCATAAACCACATCAACCTAGAAACCGCACTCAGTACTTGTGAATTGAAAACAATAAAAATATAAAATACACTTATGTGAAAGTGGCATGCAATTCAGTCTAAGGTAATTCGGTCTACACCGAATTGCCAATGAAGATTGAATTGTATGACACAAAAATGTTTGTTTACTTCCTTATAAGAAAATCACATGCAATTCGGTCTAAGGCAATTCGGTCTAAGGCAATTCGGTCTATACCGAATTGCCCCTGAAGACCGAATCGCATGATAAAAAAATGATGTTTGTTCATTTCTTCATGTAGTTTCCATGCAATTCGGTCTATGCAATTCGGTTTATACCGAATTGCACACATAGACCGAATTGACTTGGAAACCACATTGTATGCATTATCATCCCTTCATGCCTTAGTTTATTTTCCTTGTTAAACCAATTCGATGTGCCAATTCGGTCTATACCGAATTACCCTGGTAAATCGAATTAAACACTCCTTTTGAAGCAAATGCCTTAGCTAAATTTGAGTAAGGGGATAACCCCATCAATTCGGTTTGTCCAATTCGGTCTATACCGAATTGCTTGACAAACCGAATTAGATGATGCTATTTCACATCATTACTATGATTAATTGGGTAAGATAAAACTTCATTTCTCATGCATAGTCAATTCGGTTTATATTGCACCGAAACCAGTAGACCAAATTGACCTCCTCTCTCTATTTTAAAAATTCCAAAAATATTTTACTTCCTGAGTTGTGTAAGTTGCATGGGTGTATTGGGCTTAGGCCCATTGCATCTAATTTTATCCATTACACACCTCAACCCATTAGTGTCTAAATTATTGTGTGATTGATACTTACACAATACCCAAAAACATTATTTTAATTTCATCTTTTCTCGTTAATTGTGTGTATGAATGAGTAATAAGGAATATCACAGATCAATGTTGGCAAAAAGGTCCCTTCACCGGGATAACGATTAGCTCGTCTTCTGTGTATTAATTATTACTTGTTATTTTGCATGGTCTGATTAGTGACTGGTGGAAGCTCCGGCAAAAAGGTCCCTTCACGGGGATAACGATTAGCCACTCAGCTAATTCCTAATTAGATACAGTTTTCTTCTCTTTATCTTAATTTCAACCTAAATTTCGAGCCATGGTAATGTTAAACAGTGTCGATCAACACTGTTATAATAGTATCGTAGTAAGAAAACATGTGGGTTTTTACTCTCTCATGGATAGTAGGACTTTTGATGATAGCGATCACTGTCATTAAAGGTTCCTCACTGTCTAAAATCATTCCATCTGGAATAATTGGAAACTGGATAGCAGATGTTTGCAGTCCAGATCATCCCAGTTATTTCTGACACTCTTTTTAGCCAATTCTTCTTATCTCAAGGCTAATTCATCTTTGTGTATCAAATTCTGTCTAATCCCACCATATATTTTGGGATATTTTATTTTACTTCTCATATACATGTATGCATGCTATTAATATGTAGATATTGTGGTCTATAATATTTTGGAGATCCTTCTCTTTGGACATAGAAGTTTTTTTTTAAATCAGACGTTGCATAATAAATTTTGACAAAAATCACTTTATAAAATCCGGATCTGAGTAAGGGATAACTTCACAGTTATGACTAATTCATCTTCTACTGGGGATTGATTTTGGGAAACTAGAAGTAGAGTCAGCGATTAGGTCTCATCCAGACTGAAAGGATTTGTGTTTTAATTGAGAGTTTAGTACCTGTGTAGGGAATGATTTTCAAATATCAATTGGTTTCTCAAAATTGCTATGTGTTGGAAATCTTATATTAGATATTGCATTAAATCAATGTCCACTTGGGTGTAGATGAGATGTGATAAATAATACTAGAGGATCAACATGTAGGCCTTGGTTAATTTCTAAGATAGGGTTGAGTACTCTTTCAACTACTGTCTTCTCCCACCAAAGCCTAAAATTGAGTCTTGAGTGAGTACATTCGGAAAAGATCTTCACGGATCTGTTCCACTCAGTTCGTATCTCATAACTAACCGGATGTTATAAGCCCTGTGGCTTACTGATATTTGGGAAGTTATAAATCTGCATCTGGTCACCAAGACCAGGGCCTCTTTTATACTAACGATATGAGATAGCTTTTGAGATTTCCGAGTGATAGGATTTTAAATGCTTTCTTTACTGCTTTCTTTACCGCTTACTCAGCTTCACTTGAAGGAACTGAAGAACAATCAGAAATAGGAGTGCTCAAGACTTGGTTCAATCTTACAGCAAGGGGTGGATTCTGTGAACACAAGGCTGAAGATTGAAGTGGCTTCTCTCTACGTTGATTTGAAAGCTTTGACGAGTTTCAGAGTGTTTCAATAGTGATAATCGTGAGAAGTGATTTCCAAAGCCTCTGAAAATTCCATTTAACCAAGCAGCTCTGCACACTTGAACGGTCATATTTCTTATTTGGGAAAGAGCCGTTGAGGTTAAGTGTTGGCTTGTTCAAATCTTCTATCCTTAATCTGGGAGGGAGTCCTGCAAGTAAATATTAGTATTTCTCCTCCCAGATTAGGAAATATCCGTTGGGCTGAAGTCAGTCTCCTAAGAATTCTTCAATATGCACCAGTAGACTGCTTACACTAATGTTCACCTATTGTGTTCGATCATCGGTTATGAACTCTTATCAAAACCTAGACTCAACAACAACATCAAAGACGATTCCAAATTTTCGTCGAATACATCATTATTGAGGTTTTCATCGAGTTGGTTGTTGATGTTGTTATTCTTTATATATCCAAATGTTGAAAGGTACTTCTTAAGTTCAACAAGGCCGACTCGTTGGTCCCCTTTCTGGACTCCAAAAAGTTGACAAAGTTGGAAATTGCATAAGTAGAGGAAATGTTGAGGAAAAGTAAGAAGTATGATGCCAAGTTGAGAATCTTTGGTGCCATTTTCAGAGGAAAAAAGAACCAAATGATCCACTAATTTACCAAAATTTTCCAAATGGTCCAATAATTTATGAATTAACTAAACTAATCCACTAAGTTTCTTAATCCACGCAAAATACATCCAAATTTCCCTTAATTGCTTTAATTGCCCATGTGTCGAACGGATTAAGGGAGTCAATGCCTGTAGATCGTGTTGGATGTTGACGTGGCAGGGTTAAATGGTAAAATCCCTAAATGCCAGTAGATCGTGCACTACGGTACCCTAATTTCACCATCCCAACACCATTTCACATCTCTAACATCGGTTCAAACTCACTCTTCAAAATCCACAACAAAGTTCGCTTTCCCCCATATCCCAAATTTCAGACACCGCGAGTAACCTTAATTTCTCCGTTTGGGCGTGCGTGCGGATTGCGTTTTCGTGGGCATTTGAGGCTAGGGTTCGCGGTGAAGAGGTTGAAGAAGGAGATGGGCAACGCAGCAAGAAACTTGAGGCCAGAAAGCGAACATGATGACCCCCTGCCTGACTATGGTAAGATTCCTTGTCTATTTTGTGCTTGTCTGGTAGTAAGTCTTTGTAGGGTCATTTTATATGGAAAAAGGCACTTTTGGAGTGGTCCTAGCGTGTATTTTTGTGGTTTTGGTAGGTCCGTGCATTTTTGTCGCATGTGCATCCAACATTGAACTAGTAAAGGGAAATAAACGTGAGGTACATATGCTGTTTGTCGGGCAAAGAAAAAAAACCATTGTTTAGTGCCAAAATGTAGTTATTTAGTGTCAATGTAAACATTTTTTAATCCTTATGATGCCTAGTTTGGGGTGAAATTGTCATTTGCAGAGCCCGATGCGGATAGGGTAACCCTAAGCATTCACTGTGGGGGTAAAATTCAAAATGGAGTGTGGGTTTCAGGTCAAGAAATTACAACCACATACAAGTATGATAATGTGTTTGTGAAGGACCTAAAACTGAATGGTCTTAGAAAATTTGCTGGGGCCTGCATACTGGGAAGGAATTTAGCATTTATATGGCGGTTGGGAGTGAGATCATATTAGTAAGGGATGGCAGCGTTATAAAAGCAGCTTGTGAGGCATTGACTAATATCAGAGAAATACATATGTATGTTGTTGATAAATCTGAAGATGATGAGGGTGTGGACTGGGGAGAATTGACTGATGAGGAAGAAGGGGGCAGCTTTAGTGGATTTGAAGATTCAGATGAACCATATGAATATGACATGAGGGATGAAGATGATGAATCTGATGATGAGGAATATGAGCAGGAAAATGTGTTTGAGAGGGCACGGTTAAGGAGGGATGAGCAGGCTGTGTCAAGTAAGGACAAAGGCAAGGGGAAGGTCATTGAGACTGATGTGGATATGGACAATGAAGCTCTAGATTCAGATTCGAATGATGATGTGATTGTTAGTGGCGATGATCTGAAAAGTCCAAGGGGTTCAGACGAGGATGAAGGGGAGAAACAAGATTTTCCCTTGTTTAACACAAGTGATATAAATGAGAAAAGAAGCATCAAGTTCATGAGGAATGAGAAAAAGAGGCTAGTAGCTGTTTGTGCTGAAGAGTCATGTAAATGGATCTTGAGGGGGCAGCCGCTGTCCAAAGATAAAGACTCGGGATTTAGGATTAGGGAACTGAAGGACAAACACTCTTGCAAGGCACAAGTTGATGTGGATAATGTCAGTTCGACATGGCTTGCCAAGAAGTTCAAGGACACATTTGCAGCTGATCCAAAAAGAAATCTGAAAGCATTTAGACTGGAGGTTGTCAAGAATTTGAAGGTCCAAGTAATGGAAAACCAAGCTTACAGGGCAAGGGCAACAACACTAAAATTAATTCAAGGACCGGGGCCTGAACAATATGAATTATTGTGGAGTTTTGCTGAGGAGGTGTTAAGAAGTAATCCGGGGTCCAATGTTGTCGTTGAGACAGATGGAGAAGATGGTAAGAATTGATTTGACAGAATATATGTGTGTCTTCATGCATTGAAAGACGGCTTCATAAGCGGTTGTAAGCCGGTGATCTGTCTTGATGGTGCTTGGTTGAAGGGTGCATTTGGTGGTGTATTGCTTACGGCTTGTGGTGTCGATGGTAACAATAGTTACATGCCCATTGCATATGCTGTTGTCAACAAAGAGACAACGGAGACATGGTCATGGTTTATGGCACATTTAAAGGGAGATTTGAGGATAGAAGATCCTACTAAAATCACATTGATGAGTGACAAACAAAAATGTTTGAACCATCCTGCTATGTTTCATTAAGCTCCATATTATTTATTTTGTAACCTAACATTCTCAATTTCACTATTGCAAAGGTTTGATCCAAGCTGAACAGGACATATTTCCCGGGGCTGAATACAGATTTTTTGCACGCCATTTAATGGTCAATTTCCAATCAGCTGGCTTCAAAGGATGGATACACAAGAAACTATTCTGGAAAGCGGCCAAGTGTACCACAATTAACTCTTTTGAGAGGGTATTGGATGAACTTCACAAGCAAGATCCAAAGGTCGCAGAGTGGTTAAGGGGAAAGCCTCCAAACCAATGGTGCAGAGCATTCTTCAGCACACACTCAAAGTGTGATATCCTGACCAACAATGCTTGTGAGAACTTCAATGGAAATATTGTTGAAGCTAGGAAGCTGCCACTATGGACAATGTTACAGGAGTTACATACTTACTTGATGACAAGGTTTCAAAAAAATAGAGACATGGCGGACAAGTCGAAAAGATGGAAGGATGTGTTATGTCCCAGGATTCAGCAGATTTTAGATTGTTATGATGGAAAGGTGCTTGATTATGTGCCATTGAAGTCCAATGCCAACAACTTTCAGGTACATTTTCCCTTGTTTTTAGATTACATTGCTGTTTGGATGATTTTTTGTGGAATTACATACTTACTCTGCTGTGATCACATCTATATTAGCTGTTAGAGATAATTGTTTCTGCTATGCATAACTCTAATGGTTAAAAATGACAGGTTAATTCTATCTATAATGATTTTGAACAATTTGCTGTGGATTTGGATAGAGGGATTTGTGGTTGTAACAAGTGGCAGCTTAGTGGCCTTCCATGTATCCATGCCTATGTAGCAATTAACAAAACAAAACATGCTGTTGAGAATTATATCCACAAATTCTATGAGGTATCATCTTACAAAAAGGCTTATGCCTTACCTGTGTTACCAATGAATAGCATTCAAGAATGGCCTAAAACAAACCACATTCCCATTATTCCACCTAGAGCTGATAAGAAAAAGTTAGGGCGGCATGTCACTGAGAGAAGGAAGGAAACCGGTGAAGGTAGTAACAAGGTAAAGAAGAGGAAGGCTGGTAGGCCCCAGATACTACATTGTGGCAGCAAAATAAGAAGACAACAGGACACTGTGACCTGTTCTAAGTGTGGGGGAAAAGGACACAATGTGCGGGGATGCAAGTCGGAGATCTCTAAGGATGAGGCCAATCAAGGACTAACTGTAAACTCACTCTTAATTCATCACTTGAAATTGATTTATTTTTTTTACCAATTGTGAAGTGTTTTGAATATGCTCGTATGCAATATTGTAGGAAGGACAAGCTGTTGACATGATCATGGAGCAAGATGAGGCCAATCAAGGACTAACTGTAAACTCATTCTTAATTCATCACTTGACATTGATTTATTTTTTTACCAATTGTGAAGTGTTTTGAATATGCTCGTATGCAATATTGTTGGAAGGACAAGCTATTGACATGATCATGGAGCAAGATGAGGCCAACCAAGGACTAACTGTAAACTTATTCTTAATTCATCACTTGACATTGATTTATTTTTTTACCAATTGTGAAGTGTTTTGAATATGCTCGTATGCAATATTGTAGGAAGGACAAGCTGTTGACATGATCATGGAGCAAGATGCCTCGATGCCTGAAGAACCTATGGTCGAATGTATGACTCAAGCCGATTTCCAAGTACCGAATTCTCAAAGGTCTGCCCAAATTGTTATTCCAGCCGCCTTTAGGGACTCCCAAGATGGTATGCAAGTGATGACAAGGCCTGTACCATCTATCATAAAGGGTGGCAAGAAGTTCATGACTGTGAGCAACCTTATGAAGAAAGCAGCCCAAGACCGAGAGAAGGGATCTACATGAGCTGTCCTTGAGTTTGGCTAATCCACTAAACTTTGTTTTGTACTATTTTTGTGGCTGTAACTATTGGAATTCATCAGTCATTAGCTTGTTGCACCTTATGACAGTTCAATTTGTGTGTTGCACATTTTGGTTTTGGCAAACACGAACAACTCATGCTGTGTGTGCAGATGGATCCATGTTGATTCATTTTTTGTCAATATATGACTGTAACAGCCGGATATTATGCTTCATATATTTCAATCCATTTTATCTTTTCCAATTCCATTCATTACATTTGTTCTCAGGTTGCATTTGTGTTCATTGTTCATCAGGTTGTATAAAATATTTGTGCAGATGTAACAGGGCATTGTTGCCAAAACCAAAATATCCATACATAAGAAAACTGAACACTCCAATTCAAGTTATAGCCACAAATTCATACATTCATTCAATCCAGTTCATACTGAACATACATAAGAACATACATAACAAATCAAATTCATACATTTACTCCAATTCATACATTAAAAAAACAATGAACATAAATAACAGGGCATTGAAATAGCTCTTTCATTCAAATTCAAGGATCATTCAAATTCAAGGAACCATCACAGACCATCAAAAGTGGAATTCATACATTCATTCCAGAACATAAACACTCCAATGCTCCATTACATTAGCAAAAGCAACAACCACAAACAACCACAAACATAAGAATTCCATTACAAGCTAAAACCGAACACTTCGTACTATACCCATCAGAATTCATTTCATTAGCAAGAGACAAACAACCACAAACATAAGAAAGCCGCATAACACCATCAACGGCACACTATGCACCACTTGAACGTTCCCACAGGTCATTGGAGAAGTAACCTCACTAAATTCCTCAAACTCACCAGGAACAGCAGTGCCCGTATACTCACTCCTCGAGGCGGCAGGGGGTTCGATTGGTTCTCCGGTGTGTGCCCAATAAGCCTCACGAGGATACACCCACCGGAAGAACTTGCATTCTTGACAACTGTAGTATAGCCTTCCAAAACTTGCCTTGGTCGGTGTCTCTACCACACACATCAGCAATTTCTCACCACAATGGCAAAAGGGGGATGGAGCGAACCTGAAATCCATTCTCTTCACTCCACGAAAACGCTGCTCCATAGCTCTTCCTCAAATTCCCAGCACCCCACACCACGCGACCTATTCTTGGATTTTCGGTTAACAACTGCGCGGTGGTATGGTAATAAATGAATGTGTCCATCGAGTCTGAGCCAAAATATAAGAAGGCAAGTAGGGAAAAGCCATTTAGGGTTCGGTGTTTGGCGGGTAAATTGGTCTCCCTTCCCCCCAAAACCGATGTGGCATGCCACCTGTCTTTCCTCTTTGCACACTTCAGTCAACAAGGATTTGACTCCCTTAATCCGTTCGACACGTGGGCAATTAAAGCAATTAAGGGAAATTTGGATGTATTTTGCGTGGATTAAGAAACTTAGTGGACTAGTTTAGTTAATTCATAAATTATTGGACCATTTGGAAAATTTTGGTAAATTAGTGGATCATTTGGTTCTTTTTTCCATTTTCAGATGGCGGGGAAGTAGATGCTTTATTTGTTATAGTTTGCCATATTGTGTGCAAATTTATGGAATGTTTCAAGGGTGTAAAGGACAGGATGGAAAAGCATATAAAATTTGAATCATATCTCTTAGCCAACATTAGTCAGCATAACAATGTTATATTATGATAAATTAAATTAAATGAGTACTGACCGGCTAAACTGAAAATTTAAGTATCGATGGAACAGCGGTATGTGAAATTTTGGTTCTGTGTGATGTGGGATGGGGATGAATTTATTATCATTCTAAGAGATATAATTAAAGGTTATATGGAGTACTATCTATTGTATAAAGCTGTAAGTAATTGATAACACAAAAATTGGAGTATTTTTGGGCAGGAATTTCTAAAGCTATTTTGTTTTTAATGCCAAACCATCGGTAAAATGGTAGGCACTTTACTAAAGGATTTAAAAAGCATAAGTAAAACCGTCGATAGTTATAATGACACATGTTAGGTCCGTTTGCGTGGATAACCAATTAAGTAGTCCTGAAAACTAGTTCAAGCACCTTTCGTGGACTTGTTAAACAGTTTAAGTAATTAAGCAGCGGAAAGTAAATAAACTGTGAAAATAAAGAACTCAAGATTTGTTGACCCAGTTCGGCACAAGCCTACATCTGGGGGATACCAATCCAGGAGATTCACTAATTGTTTTGGTTTGATCCTCGATCACAACAATAGTGAATTGTTTCGCCCAACTCCAATCACCAAGCGGACTGAATTGTCAAACCAAGACACTCCCCCTGTCTTGGTGAAGATCTCCCCGACCTTGCTTCAATCCCTTGAAGGCTCCTCCTTCAAGTTTGCCCTTGGTCGAAACCTGTTGGCGACTCTCCTTGATCTTTTCAATTAAGCTCTTGAGTTTGACGACTTCCTCGAAACCCTTGATTGATTTTGTCAACTTCAATCAAGCACACTGTAGCTCTCTATCGATCAATTCACCCGAGGAAATGATTGATCGGATATCTTCCTTCTAATGAATTAACTCACGAACACGGAAGGAATATGATTCTCTCTTTCACAAAGTTTTCAATAGCACAAGGGTGTAGATCAGTAATGCGTCGTGCCAAATTCAATCCTTGGCCGTCCTATTTGAAGAGAATCGACTTTCCTCTATTCTAAGGCTGAAGATCTTGTTTCCATAAATGTGCGGATCCTTAGAATAGAGTTTCCCAGATTAAGAGATCTTGGTTTCCATTCTTCGTGTGCAAGATCTGGGCAGGGAATCAACTAGCCGTTAGGAGTAATACCATAGCAGATTCGCCAGCATCGCTTCCCTTAATTTGTTTGTCGCCTGCTAATGTGGTTGGTCCAACAAAGTAGTTCGGACATCGGTTGTGAACACATTCGCTCAAAACTAGTTCCCAACAATCTCCCCCTTTTTGGCAGAATGTGGGCCAGTTTATGAGTTGGTCCAACCGATGTCTAAACAATAAATACAAGAACAGAATTAAGGAGAACTTCCCATTGATTCCCAACCACCGATTACAAGTATTCCCCAAGGCAAGACAAACTAACCTAATGCTCCGTACAAGTACGCCTATTAAAAATCTAGGAGCATTCACAACAAAACAAGCACATGGCAATCATGATGAAATAAGATATGTAAGAGCACAAAATAATTATTACAGGCCATAGTGCGATTGTTCATCAGTTCTAACAAAAGTTCATAAAGCGCAAAAGAAACTTTACCCAGCAGCAGCAGCAGAGGTGGTGGTGCAGACTCCTTCCTTCAAGTGTCCAGAGGAACCGATCAACATCATCGGTTAGATCAACTTCACTCCCCCTCTGGCACACATGTTGCCCAAAAAGGGCATATCACTCTGAGGCATCAGAGGAATCAGCATCAGACTCGCTGGACTCCTCCTCTGGATTGGTATCCAATGGTTCATCTTCATCCGACCAGACATCAGGAAGCTGCCTGAGCATCTTTTCCGCGGATTGGACCTGCACATGAACTTGAGCTTCCAACACTTTGAGATGATTGATATGGTCAGTGAGATCATCACGAAGCTGGGAAAAAGCATCCTTTGCAGGGATCCTTCCCTCTGGTCCAGCCAGGTCTGGCTTCTTCTTAGCAAAGTTGGCAGAGAGCTTGAAGTCAGCAATGTCCTCAGGACGATCATGTTTGCTTCCCATGATGTGAAGGTGTTTCAGGTACTCCGAGATGAGACCAGGGAATGGAAGTGTGGTGTTGTACTTCCTCTTGACTTTTCCAGCAAACCCCAGCATTTGTTCAAGCACAAGTGCACCATAATTGATCTCATATTTCTGGTCTATAGCAAACAACAGTTTACACATGCTTTTCGACACAACAGAATGGTTAGCAGTGGGCATGATATTGTGAGCACACAATTTATACAGCATAGCAAACCTTTGAGTCAGAACTCCTGCACTTAAACCTTTTCCTTGGAATCTCTTCCCTTCCACTCCAGAGAGTGTTTCAGCAATAGTGTTCATAGGGAATTTTGCACTTCGAGAGTAAACATATTTCAGAGAAGTACGGGGTACCTGGAGAAAGCGATTTAAGGCCCTGGCTTTGAGTTCAAACAGTTCTCCATGGGCATAGCCGAGTTCGAGCCAGGGGCTCTTGGTGTTGAGGACTTCGGAGCTCAGGTTTGCATAGAAATGCCTAACTAGCTGTCCCTTGTATTGTTTGATCTCAGTTCCCCAAAACAAAAGGGACCTCTCCTCCAGGTACTTGTGCCACCCCATCTCCTCGTATCGTTCCGCAGCAAAGCGAATTTCTGGATGGACCTTCATCTTCTCCAGGACAGTTGAGAAGTAGTGCTTGGACACTTCATAATAGAAGTCAATGGAAATCGCGTTCCCAGCATCAATGATTTCAGGTTCATGGTCCTCGGATGAGGATTCAGCAATCTTCCTTTTCTTGGATCCAGAGGCTTTGGCAGAGGCTTCAGGTTCAGAACGAGACCGCTTTTTGGGTTCGGACTCCTTGGGCGAACTCCTGGCAGGTGGAGTTGGTACACGAGGCTCAGTCTGTGGTTCAACTTCTTCAACAGAATCTGCTTCAGCATCTTCATCAACTTCTTCTACAAATTCGCCTTCCTCCTCTTCAGATTCTTCATTGGATTCAGCATCTTCGCTTTGGGTGTCTTGGGACCCCAATTCTTCAGACTTTTCTTCAGTTGGGTTCTCCCCCTCAGTTGGATCAGGGGCATCTTCCTGAAAATGTTCCGTGTCTCCTCCCGATTCTATGTTGACATCATCATCGGAGCTTGAAGTTTCCTCATCTTCTTCGTCTTCTTCCTGTTCAATTTCGGTTTGAACTGTTTCTTTGACAGGGACAATTTCCTCAGGTTCTGGTCTCAACATATGCTTTCGCTTTTGACTGGCAGTCCAGGCAATTTCTTCAGTGATCAGGTTCACAGCATATTCCCTTTCATCATCACTTATGTCGATCATTGATTCATCTCCAGAGCTTTCACCAGCATCCTCTTGAACATAGTCTGAGTCGAGTTCCTCTTCGTCCAGTGGTTCAGTGACGGGTTCCGTCGCCTTTGGTGAACTGGTTTGAGTAGTTGGGGCAGTGGTTTCCAGAGGATCATCAGGGGTTGCTTCAGTGGTGATGATGGGAGCAGGGTCAGTCACACCACTTGGTTCCACGGCAGCGTTCTTCGCGGGAGTTTTCTTCTTAGGCTTTGTAGTGGACACCTTCTGTGCATCCTTGGGGGGTGCAGATTTTGATGGTGCAGCAGGTACATTCACCGATTTCGATCCCATGGTTGACAAGTTCTCCAGAATAGAGTCCAAGGGCTTGAGTGCTTTGGCAACTTCAGTTTCCACAAGTTCACTTACGGAGGCGTTCTTCTTTGCAACAGCCTTCTCCTTGGTCTTTGATGCAGAGACAGCCTTTCCTTTTGTTTTCGGAGCCTCTGAGTCTTTCTTCTTCAAGGCCATGGCACCAGCAACTTCGGCTCGAATGTCGAGAGGATCCTGAACACCACCGGGGGTTCCCCTTTCTCCGGCAGTGGAAGGAGAAGAGGAGTGAAATGGCACAGCAACTAAGGATGGAGTTTCAGAGATGGTTTGCTCCATGATCGCCTTCTGTACTGACTTCGCACGTCCCTTGGCACTGGACTCCTCGGGTGAGATACCCTTTTTGCTTCCGGCAGTCGAGGAGGGGGTCGGGTCTTGTGATTTGGAACCTTGGCTTCCTCGTGTCTTCACCATTGTAGCTGAAAGAAAGACTTTTGGCAAGAACAAGTGAAGAGGAATATTGGTTTGCTTGTTACAAAATAAGAGGGACTTTAGAGATTATATGAGATCGAGAGAAGAGTGGCTAAAGGGAATAATATCACAGACGGATTTTAATGAAGAAGAAAGGAAACTTCCCTTGATTAAAGAAGGAAAGAAGATCACAACTTCCCATAACCACAATCATCACGTTTTTGAACGTGATTTTGCAGGTAACCGTTCCCGCCTCACGCGCCTGTCACGTCAACTTCAAATTTGATTTCAAAAATTTTACTCTTCTTCTCAAGGTATGGATTGGATTCTGCAAATCAAGTCTTGAACAAAATATAGTTAGTTCCAAATACAATTTTTAAGGTAATAAAATATATATACTTTATTTAAATAAGGAAATTTGCAAAAGTAAAACTTATTCCATGAATTTAGGGATTTAAGTGATCATGCATATCCCGAGATCTCTTCTCAATTTTTCGAATCTTTCTCGATCAAGAGCCTTAGTGAAGATATCCGCATGCTGCTCAGTAGTTCCGACATGTTGTATGGACACTATTCCTTCTTCGACAAGATCCCTTATGAAATGATGCCTGAGCTCAATGTGCTTAGTTCTCCCATGTTGAACTGGATTCTTTGAGATGTTGATCGCGCTCATGTTGTCACATAGTATAGTGAGAACTTCTTGATCAATACCATAGTCGAGCATCATTTGCTTCATCCATAGCAATTGTGCACAGCAACTTCCAGCTGCAATGTATTCAGCTTCGGCAGTTGATAGGGAAATGGAACTTTGTTTCTTGCTATACCAACTGACTAGGTTGGTTCCTGAAACTTTTGACAAATTTCATTAACACGAGTATTTTTCTATAAAATATATCGAATTTGAATTTATTAAATGAAAAGAGTTATGATTCGCGGGAAAGGGGTTTAGGGATATATTAAGGTTGTTACTCTTTATTACTCATGTGAGGGGCTTTAATTTCAAATGGCAATGTGGTCCTCTCTGCCATGAAACTTCTGACAAATCTCATGATACAACCGGGATAAATTGACCTTCAGCCTGTCACACTGAGGGTCCCCGGCATATGTGCCATGATACTTCTCATGATTTCATGTCATGAGATTCCCTGCCATGAAACTTTCGGCAGATTCCCACTACATGAGTATTTTCTGAAAAATCACATTTTTATTTACTCGTGTTAAGAAACTGTGCCCCCGAAAGCGCACGGAGTCAAAAATTGCAGTATTTATAGTAAGTACCGGATCGTTCACTGGAGGATGTGCGATGGAAGCAGGGCCCACGCCGTTTACTAAGATTTTCCACTCGGTTACTCGATTTAAGTTTGAGAAATGACTAACAACTACTTGACATAATTTAAACTAAGCTATGAAAGCAATCAAAATAAAGCAGATAAAATTATTCTACAAAGCGAATTAAATTTAATCTAAGAAGGCAATAGAATTATTCTAAGAAAGCGGTTAAAATTATCTAAGAAAGCAGATTTAAAATGAGACAGAAGGGACAGGGAGAAAAGAATAAAGATTGGACAAGATTCAGATGAAACAAGTTAAACTTCCACTTTAATACACATATCTTTATTTGGGATAATCCATTCAGTTAGCTAATTCTCATGCTCTCTATACCATGTTCCCTTTAACAGACAGGTACTTACAGCAAGAGTTTACATGCTCTTAAGAAAATAAATTCTAAGATACCACAGATGCATAACTACTCTTGCAATGGTATGTTATTTATCTGTGGTGGATAAGCAACACCTGACAAATCATTAGCTGAAGTGTCAA
>JAOANR010000005.1:41229098-41325598 GCA_030278955.1 Hygrophila difformis | reverse complement strand
GTACCGCTATCATTCCCCCATGTCACGCCCAAAGATTCTAATTAAGCCCTGAACTATCCCTTAACTCTCAGTCCTAGTAGCAGTTACACAACTCTCAATACAACCGAGTGACCTCTAAAGAAAGCAATTAAAAGAAAGCGGTAAAGAAAGCATTTAAAATCCTATCACTCGGAGGTTTTTGAAAGTCTGACCCTAGTAGTAAAAGAAAGCCCCCAGTCAGAATGACCGGATGTGGATCAAGAATTCCCTATTCTCGGTGAACCGCTCGCAGTGTTCACTTTTCGTCGGGTGGTTATGAGATACAAACTAATGAAACGAACTAATAAATTAGTTCGTTCCGGATGCACTCACTCAGGACTCAAAAATAGGCTTTGGCAGAAGAAGATAGCAGTTGAAAGAATACTCAACCCTACCTTAGAAAATAACCAAGGCCCGAATGTTGTTCCTCTAGTATTATCTGTCACACCTTATCGGAATCCAAGTGGAATCTGACCCAGTGCAATATTTAATACAAGATTTCCAACAAACAGCAATTTTGGAAAATAATAAATCTGAAAATCATTCCCTATCAGGTACTAGACTCTCAATAAGAACACAGACCCTTTCAGTCTAGGTGAGACCTAATCGCTGACTCTGCTTCTAATTTCCCAAAATCAATCCCCAGTCGGATGTGAATTAGTCATAACTGTGGAATTTATCCCTTACTCAGATCCGGATTTATAAAGGAATTTTTGTTGGAAATTTATTATGAAACATCTGATTTAAATCAAGACTTCTATGTCCAAGGGAAGGATCCCAAAATAGTATTGACCACAATATCTACATAATAATATCATGCATAAATTTATAGAGAAGTGTAAAATTAAATAACCCAAAATAATAGGTGGGCTTAGACAGAAGTTGATACACAGAGATGAAATAGCCGGAGATGAGAAGAATTTAGGCTAAAGAGAGTGCCAGAAATAACTGGGGTGATCTGGACTGCAAACATCTGCTATCCAGTTCCCAATTATTCCAGATGGAAAGATTTTAGACAGCAGAATAATCTTAAATGACAGTGGTCGCTATCATTCAGACCCTTACTGTCTGTGAATCAGAGAAAAACCTACATGTTCTTTCACTGTCTTAATTACTAGATGACATTGACCTATGTCGTCTAATGTTGGCACAGTTTGAGATTCGGGTTTGAAATTAAGATAAAGAAAAAGAAACTGTATCCGGATAGGAATCAGCTGAGCAGCTATTATAATCCCGGATGGACGAACCGCCAAGGCTTCGACCGACCGCTATTCGGACCATGCAAAATAACATCTAATAATTAATATACAGACCACGAGCTAGTTATCCGTGTGGGAATACCCGCCAACATTAATCTGATATATTCCTTATTAGTTGTTTCACACAATACGGAAAAGACAAAATAAATAAAAGAAAATATTTTTGGGTCATCTTGCATGAGAGACATTGGTTTCTCATGCAAGGGTATGGAAATTATTCCATAATTACTCTTCATGTCTAAATAATCATTCATTCCATAATTAATTAATCAATTACAGTCCGGATTATATACTTAGATCATTAGAGTTAAATTTTATAGAAAAGTCTTTTAATGGGAAATTGAACAAAGTTCTTTATATCAAATTAATCATGGGTTGAGATCATTGGATCTCAACCTCAAAATATTAATATAAAGGTTCAATTAATTAATGGAGTGAGATGGAGAATAAAAAATTGGCAAAAAGGTGCCACCTTGTCGCGATGCAGAGTTTGTGTCGCGGAGCGTGGCTCCGCGACAAAGGTTTCGCGACAAAGGGGTGGGAAATAAGAGGAATGGATATTTTGAGAATTGGGGTTTGTTTTGTCGCTAAGCAAAAAATTTTTGTCGCGGAACATGGTTCCGCGACAAGGAGGCATAGCGACAAAGGGTTGAAAATTGGTAAGGACATAATTCCTGGTCGCGGAACAAGAATTTTGTCGCGGTACGTGGTTCCGCGACAAAGGTTCCGCGCCAGAGTCCTCCCAGAATAAAATTACAAGTATTTGGGTCCTTGGTCGCTAATCAAGGATTTTGTCGCGGAACGTGGTTCCGCGACAAAGGTTGCATCGCGACCAAGGGGTTCTAAAATAATGGCAAGGCATAATTTCCTGTCTCGGAATAAGATTTTGTCGCGGAACGTGGTTCCGCGACAAGGGTACCCCGCGACAAAAGCCATGCAGACAAAATGCAAGAATTTGGTCATCTGTCGCTAAACAGGGGTTTTGTCGCGGAACGTGGTTCTGCGACAAAGGTTGCATCGCGACAAAGGGTTTTAAAGATTTTATAAAAATTTTGGCAGCATAACCCCTAATATTGCATTACATGGGGGTGCGTTGTGATCCGTGGGATCACAACGGGAAAAATTACGTTGCAACCCGTGGGGTTACAACGTGATGCAATACAATATAGGAGATGCAATTTTAAATAAAAATGCACAAACACTTTAACACTATCCCTCTTTAGATCCAATGCACTAGAAATAGAAAACAGAAAGTAACAATACTACCTAACACTAAAAAGAACAAGAGCAGTAAAATAAAAATAAAAGAAAAGGCTAAAACTAGCACAAGAAGCAAGAGTACAAACTAACTATGCTAACACTAAAAATAAAGATAAAAAAATAAAATAAAATAAAACCTACATTAAATCTATCAAGGGTAAATATCAAGTGTTTATGCATTTTATTAAATAAGGAAAGCAATAAAACCTAACTACAATACCAAAGCATGGTTCAAAATACACCCATTAATTAAGTGTTTGAAACCCACAAACTACAAAATATAAAACTGGAAAAACAAGAAATGAACACTAGCTACACTATTTTATTACAAAGCATAAATTAAAACTAAGCTAAAGTCTATTTCTACATGGCATAAATTAAACTACCTACTCTAACATATTTTTCGAGAGCACAGTGGTGCCTCCAAAACAGTAAAATAAACTAAAGTGTAGCTAGGTTACTGTTCAAGTGGGTGGAAGGATATATTTATAGAGGTGGAAAATTAGACCTAGGCCCATTAGGCCCATCTGGTCGCTAAACAACTGTTTTGTCGCGGAACAAATTGGCTATAGGGACAAAACACTTTTCAGCTCCAAGATGGCGCCCAGGAGGGGCGGGAGCTCGAGGTCCGAGGGGAAGAAGACAAAAATCCATGCTTGCGGGACTTCAGCTCCTGGGACCTCTTAAATATTTAGGCACATGGGGAAAGTTGAGTTGGAGATCACGTGACTCTGTCTCTGTCGCGCTCCATTTTCTATCTTTGTCTCTCTCCTTGTCGCGGTCGCGGTGCATTTGTCGCGGAACATTGTTCCGCGACAAATTTTATTTCTTGCTACTCCTCTCACAGTCTCGGAGTAAGATTTTGGGCGCGGAGCAATTTTTTGGTCGCGGAGCATTTTGTCGCGGTGTACCCTTCCGCGACAAAGGGTTTAATTTTTCTCTCTCTTCTCTTATTTTCTCTTACTCTCTTTCATTTTCATTTCCAGCTTCTCTTTCTTTCTTCTTCCTCTTTCCCCATTCCTCCATTTTTATCTCTTGCTTCCAATTTCTTTACTCGTTTCTTCCTCCCTCTTTCTTTTTCAGTTTTTTCAACTTCTTCTTCTTTCTTTTTCTGTCTCTCATCTTGAGAGTTCTGGGCTCCCCTGTCGGAGTGGAGACCGGAGGGGGGGAAGCGGAGCTGGCGGTGGCGGATCTGGGGTGAGGAGTGGTGTTGGCCGGAGATGGAGGGAGAAGGTGGAGGCTGTCGCGGTTGTTCGGGGAGGGGTGGCCGGGAGCGGCGGCAGTGGTGGAGGATTTGTCGAGGATGGTGGAGGCTCGGCCGGAACATAGGATGAGGGATGGTGGTGCGGCGGTGGATGTGGAAACTGGAGGCGCGGTGGCAGCGGCGGCCGTCGGCCCCCCTTTCTTCTTCTTGCTTCTTCCTCCTCCCTTCCTCGTTTCTTCTTTCCAACTTTTTCTGAATTTGGGGCTGTTGGAGATGGCGGCGACACGACGGAGACTGGGGTGGCGCTGTGGTGGTGAGAGGGCGGCGGAGGCGATCGGAGGTGGCATGAGGGGTGGAAATGGAGGATGAGGCGTCCAGGCTCGGCGATGGCAGCGGCGTCCGGTGGAAGATGGTGGGGGTGAGGATGAGTTGTTGGCCGGAGGTGGGTTTTGGAAATGGGGATGGTTGGTGGATTTGGGAGTGTTGGTGGCTGGAGGCGCAGAGAAGGGGTGGAAATAGTGGCGGCAAGGCGGAGGGACGGCGGTGTTGGGACTGTGGTTGGAAATGGAGGTGGAGCGGTGGCGGGACTGGTGGGACGATGGGTGGCTGCTGGTGGTTGCCGGCGGCGGCGCCGCCGGCGGGTTGGGGTTAGGGTTAGGGTAAGATTAGGGTTGGGTGATGTTGGGCTTGGAGTTGTGTATTGGGCTTGGGGTGGTGGACTAATGGAGATGGGCTTGGACCAAATGGATTGGGCTTTGCAAATTAGTTAAACTAATCAGCCTTAGTTTTCTTGGACTTGTTTTCTTGGGCCTGCAAATAGTAAATTGCACTTAATTAAAACTGATTAGTGGACCAATTATTTTTAATTAAGACAGAAAATGGAAATAGAGATAAACATAAGAAATAAATACATATATACATCAAAATGTAAAAATAATATAAATATAATATTTATTCCACTTGATTATTTGGTTTGGGCTCCATTTAATGAACTCGTGTTTCACCGAATAGACAATATCGAACCAAAATTAATCAAGTGGAGGATTTTCAATATTTTTATCATGTTTTTGGATTTTTTAACATAAATTTAATAAAAATAACAATATTTTTGTATTTTTCAATACCAGCTTATTATTTATACAAACTTGCATAAATCTGCTAAATTCAACTGCTTTCTTATTTAAATAAGACCGGAATGCGATCAAATGTCCGTATTAGACACGGAAATAGATTGAAAATAATGGTCAATTTTGGCCATTATCAACATCCTCACATTTAATACTGATCGTCCCCGAGCAGTCAGAGTCAATGTTCCTAAGAACACGGACTCTACATATTCAATCTATTTTCGTGGCTTCAAAAATTTCATTCTTTTTAGATTGGGATAAGACAATCAAAAACTACAAGTGTTAAATTCCCTTGATTGCAGTGTTTAATAAAATGATACTTGCTCACTATATCGGGCCTACAAATCAGTCATTATTGATAATTCTTCATGAACATCATGTTTAGAAAAATTCATTGATTTAATTCTAGAATTAAAGTATGACATGAACATAATTAAAAGCAGAGCCTCACATATAGTAGAAACGGAAATTTCACTCACTCTCAAAAAGGGGTTTTATCAATGAGCACTCATAATCAAATTTAATTAAATTATCCCATAAGCTTGCAATTGGACCAACTCGCCACCGGCTCATTTCTTCAAATCGAGATCCTGAGGTCTTATTTAAGGGTTATAACGGGGCATACGGTTGTAACATTAGGTATGGAAGGGAAATTATTGGGTTAAGAAGTGACAAGAATTAATATTATCATAACATGGCATATTTTTATTTAACAATTTATGATCATCAATATTTTTCTCCTTTTTTTTTGTGCTTTTCTTTTTCTATTGCATGACATTAGACTATGTCTAATTTGCTTTGTCAATTGCAATTTATTTGTGTTGAATTGAATCGAATTCAACATTTTTTTTTTTGTTGTTTTTTTTTTGATCGGATTTTTGAATACCGATTGGATTTTATGATGATCATAAATTGTAATGCCTTGATAAAATTTATTCTTGCACACTTGGGTTTGAATTTTTTTGGTCTTTTTATAGGCTAGGAAGAATATATAGAGGGCTTCAAAGAAAAATTAGGCTTAAAGGCTCAAAATGGTTAATCCTAAAGGGAAAATATTTTTAGGTTTGGATTTCAAATGAAGGCCAAAATTTTGGGTTTTCTAAGTGCCTCGATCATATGCTCAATTTTTGGAATATGGCATGATCTTGAATCGGTCCTAATCGCAAGTTCTAGTTTCCTTTAATCAAAATGATTTTCACACATCAAAGAAAAGAATGAGTAGAAATGACTCATGGCTCAAATCTCACATGGAATGGTTCATTCATGTCATACAATATCCTTAAATTTAATCTTTGAATAATTCTTACAATCTATTCAATTAAATTCTCAATATGAGGACTCATTACCCAACAAGATGATGATATCATTAAATTTTTATAGCTCAAAACCTCAAAAATTCATATCATGCATGTCTTAATTATATTATCCCAATTTAAAAGTTTGAAAATTTAATCATAAACCAAAATCGAATATGTGAATCACTGACATATTTATACATGCTTTATGCTGGGTTTAAATATAAAATAATAAAAATAAGCAAAAAGAAAAATAACACACATTTTTTTTTTTTTAAGTGAAGAATCAACATCCTCACATTTTGAGTCTTGCTCGAAATGTGAGTAAATCAATTCCTACTTAAACAAATTATCAAAATCAAAATCAAAATAAAACAAGAGAGGAGGGAGGGAGGGGGAAAATATTAACATAAAAGATAGAAAAATAATTCCGATAGCCTTTTTCGTCAAACCAATTAAATGTTCGACGATTTTGGCTATGTGTGATCGTTTGGTTCGTCGAACAAGGCGATTGCTCGATGCCCGATACTTAAGAAAAATTCTGATTTTCATCAAAATTGTTCAATCACATTTTTGAATTTTATAGAATTTAATCTACTATATTTGCTTGCATAAATTAGGTTGGATTAATTCTGTTCTTATAAATGTTATTCCGGATTTTAAATTGCTTTAAATTCCAGGAATACTTTCAACTAATCACAGAATCAATCCAACCGGGAACCTGTTTTGGAGCTTTAATTTCTTTTTGGTAGTCCCACAAATTCCTGCAAAGCAAACACAGAAGAAGTTATCGGGTTTTCTCAAAAATATCAACATCCTCACATTTAGAGTCTTAGTACTCTAAATGTGAGTTAATTGATTAATACTCAAATTATTTAATAATATCCACAAGAGATATAAATATAAATATATGTATACATATAATTTTGACTTGCAGAAATTTAGGTTGGATTACTTCCGTGCTTGCGAAAATTATTCCGGATTTTAAATTTCTTTGAATTCCGGATATAATCTTCGGTCAATTACAGAACTAATCCAACCGGGAACCTCTTCAGCTGCTCAGTCGGGGCAGGGGCGACGGAAAGTGAGATGATGGCCGTGGCTTGTCCGATGGTGGTGAGCAATTGGTAGTCCGAAGATCTGCTGCTCCATTTGTTGTTTCACCAGTGATGAGGGCTTCCTCAGCGCAGTGGTGGTGTTGAGGTGGATGAGCGATGGAGCAGCGGTTGAGCTTCGTGGTCCGGATGTGGTGGAGATGACAAACACGTGAGTCTCACGTGTTGTGCAATTTACAATTGCCAATTAGTGTAGCTCCACTGCCACACTTCTCCATTTTTCTTTGATTTTTCGTTTAATTAACCTAGATCTTACAATTGGAGAGGTGTAATTAAACGAAAAATCAAATTAGTGTAGCCCCAATGCTACACTTCCACATTTAACTCCGTACACCATTTCGGTGGCTCCATGATTCCTGCAAGCAAAAATACCCAATTGGTTAGGTTTTCCCCTCAAATCAACATCCTCACATTTAGAGTCTTAGTACTCTAAATGTTTAATTGATTTGAGGGTACTTCTCTGTTCTGAAATAAATACACTAAACTAACACTAAACTAACTATGAGTAATCAGGAGTGTAATTCTCTTAATAAACGACGCTGCATCCTCCCCGGCAACGGCGCCATGAAACTTTTGACAAATTTCATTAACACGAGTATTTTTCTATAAAATATATCGAATTTGAATTTATTAAATGAAAAGAGTTATGATTCGCGGGAAAGGGGTTTAGGGATATATTAAGGTTGTTACTCTTTATTACTCATGTGAGGGGCTTTAATTTCAAATGGCAATGTGGTCCTCTCTGCCATGAAACTTCTGACAAATCTCATGATACAACCGGGATAAATTGACCTTCAGCCTGTCACACTGAGGGTCCCCGGCATATGTGCCATGATACTTCTCATGATTTCATGTCATGAGATTCCCTGCCATGAAACTTTCGGCAGATTCCCACTACATGAGTATTTTCTGAAAAATCACATTTTTATTTACTCGTGTTAAGAAACTGTGCCCCCGAAAGCGCACGGAGTCAAAAATTGCAGTATTTATAGTAAGTACCGGATCGTTCACTGGAGGATGTGCGATGGAAGCAGGGCCCACGCCGTTTACTAAGATTTTCCACTCGGTTACTCGATTTAAGTTTGAGAAATGACTAACAACTACTTGACATAATTTAAACTAAGCTATGAAAGCAATCAAAATAAAGCAGATAAAATTATTCTACAAAGCGAATTAAATTTAATCTAAGAAGGCAATAGAATTATTCTAAGAAAGCGGTTAAAATTATCTAAGAAAGCAGATTTAAAATGAGACAGAAGGGACAGGGAGAAAAGAATAAAGATTGGACAAGATTCAGATGAAACAAGTTAAACTTCCACTTTAATACACAGATCTTTGTTTGGGATAATCCATTCAGTTAGCTAATTCTCATGCTCTCTATACCATGTTCCCTTTAACAGACAGGTACTTACAGCAAGAGTTTACATGCTCTTAAGAAAATAAATTCTAAGATACCACAGATGCATAACTACTCTTGCAATGGTATGTTATTTATCTGTGGTGGATAAGCAACACCTGACAAATCATTAGCTGAAGTGTCAAGTACCGCTATCATTCCCCCATGTCACGCCCAAAGATTCTAATTAAGCCCTGAACTATCCCTTAACTCTCAGTCCTAGTAGCAGTTACACAACTCTCAATACAACCGAGTGACCTCTAAAGAAAGCAATTAAAAGAAAGCGGTAAAGAAAGCATTTAAAATCCTATCACTCGGAGGTTTTTGAAAGTCTGACCCTGGTAGTAAAAGAAAGCCCCCAGTCAGAATGACCGGATGTGGATCAAGAATTCTCTATTCTCGGTGAACCGCTCGCAGTGTTCACTTTTCGTCGGGTGGTTATGAGATACAAACTAATGAAACGAACTAATAAATTAGTTCGTTCCGGATGCACTCACTCAGGACTCAAAAATAGGCTTTGGCAGAAGAAGATAGCAGTTGAAAGAATACTCAACCCTACCTTAGAAAATAACCAAGGCCCGAATGTTGTTCCTCTAGTATTATCTGTCACACCTTATCGGAATCCAAGTGGAATCTGACCCAGTGCAATATTTAATATAAGATTTCCAACAAACAGCAATTTTGGAAAATAATAAATCTGAAAATCATTCCCTATCAGGTACTAGACTCCCAATAAGAACACAGACCCTTTCAGTCTAGGTGAGACCTAATCGCTGACTCTGCTTCTAATTTCCCAAAATCAATCCCCAGTCGGATGTGAATTAGTCATAACTGTGGAATTTATCCCTTACTCAGATCCGGATTTATAAAGGAATTTTTGTTGGAAATTTATTATGAAACATCTGATTTAAATCAAGACTTCTATGTCCAAGGGAAGGATCCCAAAATAGTATTGACCACAATATCTACATAATAATATCATGCATAAATTTATAGAGAAGTGTAAAATTAAATAACCCAAAATAATAGGTGGGCTTAGACAGAAGTTGATACACAGAGATGAAATAGCCGGAGATGAGAAGAATTTAGGCTAAAGAGAGTGCCAGAAATAACTGGGGTGATCTGGACTGCAAACATCTGCTATCCAGTTCCCAATTATTCCAGATGGAAAGATTTTAGACAGCAGAATAATCTTAAATGACAGTGGTCGCTATCATTCAGACCCTTACTGTCTGTGAATCAGAGAAAAACCTACATGTTCTTTCACTGTCTTAATTACTAGATGACATTGACCTATGTCGTCTAATGTTGGCACAGTTTGAGATTCGGGTTTGAAATTAAGATAAAGAAAAAGAAACTGTATCCGGATAGGAATCAGCTGAGCAGCTATTATAATCCCGGATGGACGAACCGCCAAGGCTTCGACCGACCGCTATTCGGACCATGCAAAATAACATCTAATAATTAATATACAGACCACGAGCTAGTTATCCGTGTGGGAATACCCGCCAACATTAATCTGATATATTCCTTATTAGTTGTTTCACACAATACGGAAAAGACAAAATAAATAAAAGAAAATATTTTTGGGTCATCTTGCATGAGAGACATTGGTTTCTCATGCAAGGGTATGGAAATTATTCCATAATTACTCTTCATGTCTAAATAATCACTCATTCCATAATTAATTAATCAATTACAGTCCGGATTATATACTTAGATCATTAGAGTTAAATTTTATAGAAAAGTCTTTTAATGGGAAATTGAACAAAGTTCTTTATATCAAATTAATCATGGGTTGAGATCATTGGATCTCAACCTCAAAATATTAATATAAAGGTTCAATTAATTAATGGAGTGAGATGGAGAATAAAAATTTGGCAAAAAGGTGCCACCTTGTCGCGATGCAGAGTTTGTGTCGCGGAGCGTGGCTCCGCGACAAAGGTTTCGCGACAAAGGGGTGGGAAATAAGAGGAATCGATATTTTGAGAATTGGGGTTTGTTTTGTCGCTAAGCAAAAAATTTTTGTCGCGGAACATGGTTCCGCGACAAGGAGGCATAGCGACAAAGGGTTGAAAATTGGTAAGGACATAATTCCTGGTCGCGGAACAAGAATTTTGTCGCGGTACGTGGTTCCGCGACAAAGGTTCCGCGCCAGAGTCCTCCCAGAATAAAATTACAAGTATTTGGGTCCTTGGTCGCTAATCAAGGATTTTGTCGCGGAACGTGGTTCCGCGACAAAGGTTGCATCGCGACCAAGGGGTTCTAAAATAATGGCAAGGCATAATTTCCTGTCTCGGAATAAGATTTTGTCGCGGAACGTGGTTCCGCGACAAGGGTACCCCGCGACAAAAGCCATGCAGACAAAATGCAAGAATTTGGTCCTCTGTCGCTAAACAGGGGTTTTGTCGCGGAACGTGGTTCTGCGACAAAGGTTGCATCGCGACAAAGGGTTTTAAAGATTTTATAAAAATTTTGGCAGCATAACCCCTAATATTGCATTACATGGGGGTGCGTTGTGATCCGTGGGATCACAACGGGAAAAATTACGTTGCAACCCGTGGGGTTACAACGTGATGCAATACAATATAGGAGATGCAATTTTAAATAAAAATGCACAAACACTTTAACACTATCCCTCTTTAGATCCAATGCACTAGAAATAGAAAACAGAAAGTAACAATACTACCTAACACTAAAAAGAACAAGAGCAGTAAAATAAAAATAAAAGAAAAGGCTAAAACTAGCACAAGAAGCAAGAGTACAAACTAACTATGCTAACACTAAAAATAAAGATAAAAAAATAAAATAAAATAAAACCTACATTAAATCTATCAAGGGTAAATATCAAGTGTTTATGCATTTTATTAAATAAGGAAAGCAATAAAACCTAACTACAATACCAAAGCATGGTTCAAAATACACCCATTAATTAAGTGTTTGAAACCCACAAACTACAAAATATAAAACTGGAAAAACAAGAAATGAACACTAGCTACACTATTTTATTACAAAGCATAAATTAAAACTAAGCTAAAGTCTATTTCTACATGGCATAAATTAAACTACCTACTCTAACATATTTTTGGAGAGCACAGTGGTGCCTCCAAAACAGTAAAATAAACTAAAGTGTAGCTAGGTTACTGTTCAAGTGGGTGGAAGGATATATTTATAGAGGTGGAAAATTAGACCTAGGCCCATTAGGCCCATCTGGTCGCTAAACAACTGTTTTGTCGCGGAACAAATTGGCTATAGGGACAAAACACTTTTCAGCTCCAAGATGGCGCCCAGGAGGGGCGGGAGCTCGAGGTCCGAGGGGAAGAAGACAAAAATCCATGCTTGCGGGACTTCAGCTCCTGGGACCTCTTAAATATTTAGGCACATGGGGAAAGTTGAGTTGGAGATCACGTGACTCTGTCTCTGTCGCGCTCCATTTTCTATCTCTGTCTCTCTCCTTGTCGCGGTCGCGGTGCATTTGTCGCGGAACATTGTTCCGCGACAAATTTTATTTCTTGCTACTCCTCTCACAGTCTCGGAGTAAGATTTTGGGCGCGGAGCAATTTTTTGGTCGCGGAGCATTTTGTCGCGGTGTACCCTTCCGCGACAAAGGGTTTAATTTTTCTCTCTCTTCTCTTATTTTCTCTTACTCTCTTTCATTTTCATTTCCAGCTTCTCTTTCTTTCTTCTTCCTCTTTCCCCATTCCTCCATTTTTATCTCTTGCTTCCAATTTCTTTACTCGTTTCTTCCTCCCTCTTTCTTTTTCAGTTTTTTCAACTTCTTCTTCTTTCTTTTTCTGTCTCTCATCTTGAGAGTTCTGGGCTCCCCTGTCGGAGTGGAGACCGGAGGGGGGGAAGCGGAGCTGGCGGTGGCGGATCTGGGGTGAGGAGTGGTGTTGGCCGGAGATGGAGGGAGAAGGTGGAGGCTGTCGCGGTTGTTCGGGGAGGGGTGGCCGGGAGCGGCGGCAGTGGTGGAGGATTTTTCGAGGATGGTGGAGGCTCGGCCGGAACATAGGATGAGGGATGGTGGTGCGGCGGTGGATCTGGAAACTGGAGGCGCGGTGGCAGCGGCGGCCGTCGGCCCCCCTTTCTTCTTCTTGCTTCTTCCTCCTCCCTTCCTCGTTTCTTCTTTCCAACTTTTTCTGAATTTGGGGCGGTTGGAGATGGCGGCGACACGGCGGAGACTGGGGTGGCGCTGTGGTGGTGAGAGGGCGGCGGAGGCGATCGGAGGTGGCATGAGGGGTGGAAATGGAGGATGAGGCGTCCAGGCTCGGCGATGGCAGCGGCGTCCGGTGGAAGATGGTGGGGGTGAGGATGAGTTGTTGGCTGGAGGTGGGTTTTGGAAATGGGGATGGTTGGTGGATTTGGGAGTGTTGGTGGCTGGAGGCGCAGAGAAGGGGTGGAAATAGTGGCGGCAAGGCGGAGGGACGGCGGTGTTGGGACTGTGGTTGGAAATGGAGGTGGAGCGGTGGCGGGACTGGTGGGACGATGGGTGGCTGCTGGTGGTTGCCGGCGGCGGCGCCGCCGGCGTGTTGGGGTTAGGGTTAGGGTAAGATTAGGGTTGGGTGATGTTGGGCTTGGAGTTGTGTATTGGGCTTGGGGTGGTGGACTAATGGAGATGGGCTTGGACCAAATGGATTGGGCTTTGCAAATTAGTTAAACTAATCAGCCTTAGTTTTCTTAGACTTGTTTTCTTGGGCCTGCAAATAGTAAATTGCACTTAATTAAAACTGATTAGTGGACCAATTATTTTTAATTAAGACAGAAAATGGAAATAGAGATAAACATAAGAAATAAATACATATATACATCAAAATGTAAAAATAATATAAATATAATATTTATTCCACTTGATTATTTGGTTTGGGCTCCATTTAATGAACTCGTGTTTCACCGAATAGACAATATCGAACCAAAATTAATCAAGTGGAGGATTTTCAATATTTTTATCATGTTTTTGGATTTTTTAACATAAATTTAATAAAAATAACAATATTTTTGTATTTTTCAATACCAGCTTATTATTTATACAAACTTGCATAAATCTGCTAAATTCAACTGCTTTCTTATTTAAATAAGACCGGAATGCGATCAAATGTCCGTATTAGACACGGAAATAGATTGAAAATAATGGTCAATTTTGGCCATTATCAGTTCCAATGTAAAAGCATCCTCCGGTTGTGCTTTTTCGATCATCCGTATCACCTGCCCAATCTGCATCACTATAACCAAGTAATGAAAGATTAGACTCTTTAGAGTACCAAATACCAAGATCACTGGTTCCTGAGATATATTTGATCACTCGTTTGGCAGCCTTTAGGTGTGATTCCTTGGGGTCGGCTTGGTAACGAGCACAAACACCTACTGCATAGCTTATGTCTGGTCTACTTGCAGCTAGATATAGAAGGCTTCCGATGATGCTTCGATAGAGTTTCTGATCAACACTTTGACCACTAGGATCTTTGCTCATTTTGTCATTAGTCCCGATAGGCGTTCGAGCTGGTTTGCTGGACTCCATGCCAAACTTTTTAACAATGTTTCGGGCATACTTGGTTTGGCTTAAAAATATTCCATCTTTCTTCTGAGCAACCTGCAAACCAAGAAAGTAAGTTAGTTCTCCTACCATGCTCATTTCAAACTCCTTACCCATTATTTCGATGAACTGGTCTTTGAGCACATGGTGTGTTGATCCAAAAACAATGTCATCGACGTAGACTTGAGCAATGAGGATCCCTTTGTTCTCTCTTTTGATAAAGAGAGTCTTGTCCAAGCTTCCTCTTTCGAATCCATGTTCAAGCAGGTATTTGGAGAGCCTTTCGTACCAGGCTCTAGGAGCTTGTTTTAGCCCATAGAGTGCCTTGTTGAGCTTGTAGACATGTTGAGGATGATGGGGGTCTTCAAATCCTTTAGGCTGTTCTACGTATACTTCCTCATTCAGCCAGCCATTTAGGAAGGCACTTTTGACATCCATTTGAAAAAGCTTGAATCCTAGCGAGCATGCGATCGATAGTAGTATTCGGACAGCTTCAAGTCTTGCTACAGGTGCAAATGTTTCACTGAAGTCGACACCTTCGACTTGGGTGTAACCCTGAGCAACTAATCGAGCTTTGTTTCTAGTAATGTTCCCTTTTTCATCACTTTTGTTGCGAAAGATCCACTTGGTTCCGATTATGTTCTTGTCTTGAGGTCTTTCAACTAGGGTCCAGACTTCATTTCTTTCAAACTGGAGTAGTTCATCCTGCATAGCACTTATCCAGTGTTCATCTTGAAGTGCTTCTTCAACTCTTGAGGGTTCGATCTTTGAAGTATAGCAGTGCAAGCCTGCAAGCTCTTTAAAGTCGATCTTTTTCCCTCGAGTCTTTCTCCTTTCATTTACATCACCAATAATGTCTTCAGGGTCATGATGCTTGTGAATGCGTCCATTTAGGTCCTTTTGAGGTTCTGCTTCTCGTGACGTGGTGTCCATGCTTGGCGTTTGGACTCGTTTGGTGGACTGTTCATCAGAAGTGGGTGGAGTTGTGCTGTGTTGATCATCCTGACCACTGGGAGTTTCATCATCATGAGGAGGAACATCCTCTTTGCTGGTCACATCTTCTATGGTCACATTTGTAGACTCCAGTACTTTCCTTGTCTTAAGAAGATATACTCTATATGCACGACTTGTGGTAGAGTATCCCACAAAAATTCCTTCATTGCTTTTTTCTTGGAACTTCCCAACATGTTCCCTGTCATTTAGAACGAAACATTTGCTACCAAAAATATGAAAATAAGTAATTGAGGTCTTTTTACCGTTCCAAATCTCATATGGAGTCATAAGAGAGTTTGGCCTTAAGTAGACTCGGTTTATGGTGCAGCAAGCTGTGTTCACGGCTTCGGCCCAAAGAAATTCAGCCACTTTCTTTGAGTTGAGCATCACTCTAGACATTTCTTGTAGGGTTCGATTTCTTCTTTCGACTACTCCGTTTTGTTGAGGTGTTTTTGGCGCCGAATATTCATGCTTAATTCCATGTGTAGCACAGTATTCTTCAAAGGATTGATTTTCGAACTCTCGTCCATGATCACTTCGAATCCGTTTTACCTTGGTGTCCTTTTCGGTCATGAGTCGATTGCACAGCTTCTCGAAGGCTTTGAATGTGTCGCCTTTTTCCCTGAGAAAATCTATCCAAGTGTACCTGGAGTAATCATCAATACATACAAAAATATATTTTTTACCTCCCAAGCTTTCAACTTCCATTGGACCAATAAGATCCATGTGCAGTAGGTCAAGACACTTGGTTGATCCAGGGAGTTCAGATAGTTTGTGTGAACTCCTGTGCTGTTTGTTCTTGGCACACTCGTTGCAGAGAACTATACTTGATTTATTGAATTGAGGAAGACCTTTGACTGCCCCGGTTCTGCTGAGTTTGATAAGATCTTTAAAGTTAAGATGTCCAAGCTTTTCATGCCATAATGTGATGTGATCCTTACCTGCAGCTGCACCAAAATTGCAAGTTTGAACAAGATGATAGGAATTATTTTTAGAGCGCAAACCTCTCATAATGCATTCCTGATCTTGATTGAGCACTTGACAATCTTTCTTGGTAAACTGCACCACAAGGTCCTCATCACACAATTAACTGATGCTTATCAAGTTAGCTTGGAGTCCATCGACAAAGAAAACAGGTGACAGTTCCTTCGAGCCATTGTTCTCAATGGTCCCTTGACCAATTAGGGCACCCTTTTTTCCATCTCCAAAAACAACGAATCCTCCATTAATTTCTTTGTAGTGTTTGAGCAGACTCCTTTCTCCTGTCATGTGTTTGGAACATCCACTGTCGAAGTACCACACTTTGTCTGCAGCATTCTTCTTTTGTGAAAGAAAGGCAACGTGACATTTGTTCTGAATTTTAGGAACCCATTCGCACTTGATGGAGATTAGCTTCATCTTGATTTTGTCATTTGGCCAGATGATGGGTTTCCCTGTTTGTAGATCTTTTACCAAAATTCCACAGTTTTTGGTTTTGTGGCCTTCAAGCTTGCAATAATCGCATCTGAGTGGGATTGGAGGTGGAGGTCTCCTTGTCCATTTGTTTCTTCCTACAGGATGGAACGATTTCTTGATAGTTCGGGGTTCACTTAGCATTCCTCCGGACACAAACTTGCTTTTCTTTTCTCCACGAGAAGTTGAGGCTTGATATCCCAAGCCTTGTTTGTTGTTGCTCGGTCTTCCCATAGCAATTACATCATCTAACTTGGCTTTTCCTTTGTTTAGAGCCGCCAGAGTGCTTTCAGCCTTGGCAAGTTTCTCTTGAACTTCGGTGAGTTCTGTGTGAAGAGCGTCTTTCTTCCCAAGCATACTATAGTACCACAGTTTATAGTCAACTTTTTCAACCTCCAGTTCCTTGTTTTCTTTCTGAAGCTCAGCATTTTTCTCACGTAGTTCATTCACCAGTCCAGACAGCTCTGTGGACGCCTTTTCAAGTTCCTGATTTTTGCATGTGAGACTCTGGAGTTGTTCCTTTAGCCTTTCATTCTTGACATGTAATTCTACTGATTCAGCAATGGATATTTCCAGCTTCTCGAACGTTTCTTCGTAGAGATCATTGAGTTTACTGACGCTTTCATCTTGATTCCTGGCACAAGAGTGAACCATGTTAGAGGAAACCATATTGACTGAGTTGGGACCCATACCTGTTTCGGGTTCATCATCACTGTCCGAATCCCATGTGCCGACGAAGGCTACTCCATAGTTTACACCATGTTCATCAGACTCCTTCTCATCTTCAGAGTCACTAAATGTTACTTGATAGGATTTGCTGGACTCCTTTGGTCTGAGATTGGCACAATCTTTTTTCATATGGCCTCTTCCCCCACATTCAAAGCATATGATCTCCTTGTCATCCTCAATCCTTGAAGGTTTTGGTTTATTTTTGTCGAGAGACTTCGAGCCTTTCTGAGTGGATTTAGAGTTTGATGTCCCGGCATCCTTCTTCATGGAGGAGTTGAATCTAGATCTACGGTTCTTGATGATCTGATTTAGCCTTTTGGACAACATGGCCAGTTCTTCTTCGTCACTGAAGTCATCATGATTTTCCATGGAGAAATCTTCCTCATCCTTGGTCGTGGATTTGAATGCCACTGGTTTACTTTTGGTCCTGGGACAGTGATCCATTTCCCATGATTGTAGGATTCTCATTAGTTCATCAACCTGCAATTTATCAAAGTCTTTGTATAGCTCAAGTGCTGCGACCTTTGCATTGAACCTTTCCGGAAGCGTCCCAATGATTTTTCCTACAATGTCCTGTTGAGAATATACTTTGCCAAGCTGAAGAGCTTGGTTGGTTAGATCACGGATACGACCAATATATTGGCCGACAGACTCATTATCATCCATAGAAATCTTATGAAATTATGCATCAAGAGTAATGATTCTAGATTTCTTTACCGGAGCCATACCTTCGTAGGTATTGGCTAAAGTAGTCCAGACATCATATGCAATCTTACATCCAGCGATAAGTCTGTATTGATCTTTTGTGAGAGCATTGTGAATTGCATTCAGAGCTTTGGAGTTCTTTGAAGCGGCAAGCTTCTCAGTAGCAGTCCATTCACTCCTTGGTTTGAGTGTTTTTACACCGTCTTCTTCTTTCACTGGTGGATGGTATTGTTTTCTACTGCATCCCAAGCCCCTTCGTCCAGAGCAATGAGGAAAGCCTCCATTTGATCTTTCCAATATGCATAGTTTGATCCATCGAGCAATGGTGGTCTGGTTACAGATCCGCCTTGGTTTTCCATGCCTTTTGTCTGGATCTCGCTTTCCAAAGCGTGTGCGCTCTGATACCAATTGTTAGGTCCGTTTGCGTGGATAACCAATTAAGTAGTCCTGAAAACTAGTTCAAGCACCTTTCGTGGACTCGTTAAACAGTTTAAGTAATTAAGCAGCGGAAAGTAAATAAACTGTGAAAATAAAGAACTCAAGATTTGTTGACCCAGTTCGGCACAAGCCTACATCTGGGGGATACCAATCCAGGAGATTCACTAATTGTTTTGGTTTGATCCTCGATCACAACAATAGTGAATTGTTTCGCCCAACTCCAATCACCAAGCGGACTGAATTGTCAAACCAAGACACTCCCCCTGTCTTGGTGAAGATCTCCCCGACCTTGCTTCAATCCCTTGAAGGCTCCTCCTTCAAGTTTGCCCTTGGTCGAAACCTGTTGGCGACTCTCCTTGATCTTTTCAATTAAGCTCTTGAGTTTGACGACTTCCTCGAAACCCTTGATTGATTTTGTCAACTTCAATCAAGCACACTGTAGCTCTCTATCGATCAATTCACCCGAGGAAATGATTGATCGGATATCTTCCTTCTAATGAATTAACTCACGAACACGGAAGGAATATGATTCTCTCTTTCACAAAGTTTTCAATAGCAGAAGGGTGTAGATCAGTAATGCGTCGTGCCAAATTCAATCCTTGGCCGTCCTATTTGAAGAGAATCGACTTTCCTCTATTCTAAGGCTGAAGATCTTGTTTCCATAAATGTGCGGATCCTTAGAATAGAGTTTCCTAGATTAAGAGATCTTGGTTTCCATTCTTCGTGTGCAAGATCTGGGCAGGGAATCAACTAGCCGTTAGGAGTAATACCATAGCAGATTCGCCAGCATCGCTTCCCTTAATTTGTTTGTCGCCTGCTGATGTGGTTGGTCCAACAAAGTAGTTCGGACATCGGTTGTGAACACATTCGCTCAAAACTAGTTCCCAACAACACAAATAATTGGGCAGGATTTCTAATGCACTGGTAAACGATATGGATTTTAAGATTTTCAGTGACATATCTAAATAAGGGTTTTGGTTTATAGGTTGATATTTTTGAAGATGAAGACAATGCTAGGAGGATGAGATTGTTCTGCACTCGGTGGACAGAGCTCAACATGGTGAATTTTGGGGATTTCCCCTATGAGATGGAGTCCAAAAAATCCCAACTGAACTCCACCCACCCGCCAGGTACGCAAGGAAGTTAAATCAAAGACCATTACCACACTAATCCCATTGCCACATCAGCTTGGACTAATCCTATTGCCACATCAGCTTGGAGAGCAATTTAAGGATCTTTGGATTATTTGGACGAAGATTAAGATACGGAATTGATACTTCTGGAATTAATAAAGTTAATTCAATAATTATTAGCCTGTTTGAGAAATTTAAAATGGAACTATTTGGATTTTTTTCCATAGATAATTTGTAACCTATCATTAATTAAAATGAGAAGGTCTCTTCAAGAAAAATTAATACGGGAAGGGGATTAGGACTTGTCCAACGGGCCAAATCCATGCTTTCCAACCCTAAGGTTGGGGTTCGCCTGACCCCTATCCCTTTCGCTTATCCGATTGTAATTTGTGTGGCATGGACTCCCACCACTATTTATTTGGCTTCGACTCCTCCAAAAAAATATTAATATGGGAACCAACAGTTCGGAAATTAAATGACAGACAGAAAGATAGACGATATAGATCATCAAATTGAACTCATCATAATGGAGTATTATTATTGCAAGTTTTATTAAAAGGAAAATGATTCACATACACAATCACCCTATTCAGTCTTTAGTCATTCATCACTAGAAATGAATTTACTTATATAGAGCATGGATTCCATCAATATCATCTTTGCCAAGGCCCTTTCTTGTTCCCGGACCAATAGTTGGGTACATTACGGCATTCCCATCAGTGGTATGCCCTAATCCAAGAACATGTCCCAACTCATGCAACCCTACTGTCTGCAAATCAAACTTTCCACCTTGCACCCCATCAATCCAAGTCTCATCTCCATCATAGTGAAGTCTTCCATCTGTCGGGGCAAACGCATGTGCTAAAATGCCCCCGGCTCCATCGAAAGGCGACCCATCTCCGTGGTTACGGACCTGGAAGCTGATCTTGATATCTGCACTATTATAATTATCTGTGTATGTGAACTGGAACCTGGTTACCTGTGCCCATTGGCTGAGGGCAGCTTGAATGGGATGCCTGACATCCTGGCGTGTCCCTGGAGGAAACGAATATGTAAGCGACATTTTTGACCACTTAGGGTTTCCTGGGAAGAATGTGTATTTGCTGCTTGCATTCTTGGCGCTGTGGGGATGATCTGGCACTCCGCATCTTGGTTGGCCCATACCATTCAAGGTAAGGGGATCGAGTTTACCGGTGACGGGTAGACTAAAGAACTCCTGGTACAACTTCAATGCGGATTCCAATTTTTCATCGAAGACGTCATTATTTAGGTTTTCATCGAGTTGGTTGTTTGTGTTGTTATTCTTAATGTATCCAAATCTTGAAAGGTACTTCTTAAGTTCAACAAGGCCAACTCGTTGGTCCCCTTTCTGGGCTCCAAGGAGGTTGGCAAAGTTGGAAACTGCGTAGCTGGAGGAAATGTTGAGGAGGAAAAGTATGAAAATGGATGCCATGTTGAAAGCCATTTTGAGATGGGAAGTAGATGATGCTCTGTAATTGTTTGCCATCTTGTGTGCAAATTATAAGCTTAATTTATAGAAGAGTGTTTCAAGGGTGTAATTAAAGGTGGATTGGACAGGATGAGAAAGCATATAAAATTTGAATCATATCTCTAATTAGCCTAACAATAGTCAGCATAATCATGTTCTATATATGGTAAATTAATTTAAATGAGTGTGGTCAGCTAAACTGAAATTCTAACCGTCGATGGAACATCCCTATGTGAAATTTGGGATTTGGTTTGAGAGCTCAACCAGCTCCTATTGAACTGCTGAATGAGTGCTTTGTATGAACTGAAGGAATTGGATGAGTGATTTGATGGAGGAGTTGAAGGAGTGTTTTATACGTGCCGACTGTTTTTTACAGCCCAAACATCATTAAATACTCAGCACACACCTCATCAACACTCCGCATGAACCACTGATCGGGTTAGCACGACTGAGGCGGCTGAAATTTTCCGGTTCAGCAAGCTATCCACACCCTGAAAGTTGCATGGGTGCCGTATGATTTGGGATCTGGATGAATTGATTATCATTTTAAGAGATATAATTAAAGGTTATATTTTGTTATCTATCATATAAAGTCGTATAGGTAATTGATGACTCAAAAACTTGGACGAGATTTTTGGGCATGATTTCTAAAACTGTGTTGTTTTTTTTAATGCCCAACCGTCGGTAACATGGTAGGCACTGTCCTAACGGATTTAAAATGCATAACTAAAGCGGTTTAACAGTTAAAGGATTGAACAGGATGAAAAAGCATACAAAACTTGAACCATCTCTCTTATAGCCTAACATTAGTCAGCATAATCATCTATATATATATTAAAGCATTAGTGAACAACCCATCCTACATTTAATGTGGTGTCTCCATTTCAAATTTCTAATTTTTATAAATTTTTGCAATTTTTAATTTATCGATTTAGATTTTCACATTTATTTATTTATTTATTATTGATTTTTAGTTTTTGAAATATATAGAATTTCTACCATATTCACTTTTAAAAAGATTTGAAAGATTTGAAATTTGAAATTTTGCATATCTTATTTTATCTATATTATTTTGCATTTTTAATTTACTAATTTTAGATTTTCATATTTATTTATTTATATTCATTATAGATCTTAGTCTATCGTGTATAAAATCTATCATTTATTTATGAATTCTCACTCTATTATCCTATCGTGTCACTATATATTCACTTTTAAAAAGATTTAAAAATAAAATTTGAAATTTTGCATTTTTTGTTTTATCTATGTTGGATTTTGTTTATTTGTATTTTTAATTTTATATATTTTAGATTTTATTATTTTGTATTTTTATTTTATTTATTTTAAATTTTATTGGTGCATTTAGTATTTATTTATAAATTTTCAGTTTTTACACTCTAGGATTATTTTGACGAGGTTTTGCACTAGCAACTAAGAACTATGTTGTGTTTATATTTCAATATAATGAACATATTGTAATGCCGGTAATTTTGTGTAGGTTTAGTCTCAATTTTGATTATATATTTTTTATGTGGTGAATGATGTAGCAAAATGTACATTGCACATTAGATTTATGTATTCATGTTAAAGATATATTCATGTGTATATAAAAATTCCAATTTTTAGTTTTTAAAAGATATTTAATTTTTAATTTATATGAAGTTCCCATAATTTTCAATTTTTTTTTAAAAATAAAACTTCAAATTTAAATGAAATTTGCAGTGTATTATGGAATTTATATTATTTTTTTGGAGGAGTTATTAAAGATAAATTAATAATATATAAAAAATATTTGTATATATTAATTAATGTATATATAGGCCATGTTTTCACAAAAATATGTCACTTCTCTTAAAAGTAATATACAACTAGAATTTTGACCCGCGCTTCGCGGGCGGTATTTTTTCTTTTCTTTTTTTTCAAATAAAATCAAGTATTTGTTGTCTTATTATTATTATTTGTGCATAAAGTTTGCTTATTTTAAATTCATAACATAGGCGTAGGAAACCATAAGAATCTGTATTAATTTGATCATAAAACATGTGACAAAATAAATAATCAGTTCATTACCTCGAGATAATCAACCTCAATTTCTATATATATGTATATCTTGATCCACCAATTTCAATAAACCAGACTATTCTAAACCATGACTACGAATCTCCGCAATTTCAATAATATAGTAGGAGGGATGGATTCAATTATTTATATTGGTTTAACTAAATTTGTCATAAATATCAAATATATTATAATTTATTTTTAATTTATATATATTTTTAAAATATATGGAAAGATTTTCTCAAGATTTTCTTATCCTAACAAATAGATTTATTATCTAAATATATAATATTTAAAAGATAGATCACGTGACATGTACGATGATTCAGCGCTGACGTGTAATTATTTTGGATGACTGTACGTTTCTTGATGATTAATCAGCATTTATGTGGAAACCTAAGGCATAATTACTGTATAACCCTTAAAATTAAGAAAGAATCAAGAATATTTAATAAGGGCAATACAGTCTGCACATGCCAAAAAGTATTCAGGATTTATTATATAGATTATATAGTTGCGAATAGATCCATCAGTAAATAAAGAAGGAAAATTTAATTTTTTTTAATCTACTCCCTCTATCCCATTATTTATGTCTCAAAAATTTTGGACACGTCGTCCAATACATTTGTTTAACATTTAATATCTTAAAATGTACATATGTAAAAATTATGTAAAATACATATTCTAAAACTACATTATTAGACAAATCTAAGAAAATCGAATTTGACTATATTTTTTTGGTATTTAATTACCATAGCATTATGTCAAAGTTGATCAATAAACAATGTCAAAAACTCAAAATAAGACACTTTGAGTGCGACGGAGGGAATATTTTTTAAGAAATACTCCATCCGTATAATAACTGTAACACTAAGAAATGACACAAGATTTAAGGTAAGTTAATAAAATTTATTTAGTTGAAGTAATTAAATAAATAAAATAAGTCACATTTTACTTTATTCCTTTTGAGTTTTATTTCAATGAATATAAAAAAATTAATAATTTAAGTACAATTAGTAAAAATTATTAACCTTAAAAATATTTTAAATATGGTAATGTAACACTTATTTCCAAACACCAAAAGAAGAAAAGTGTAACATTTAAACAATGGATGATGTAATTCATTAATCTATATTTTAACAGATTTACAATTGACGAAAAATAAATATAAATCTAGCTTTGTAAGAAAATTGTGATTGCGAATGATTAAAGTAAGTTCATATTGAAAGGCTATTTTTTTTTCTTTTTGTGAGGGTAATATAGTTATATTTCACTCCACAAATCATCATACAAAACCTACACAATATAACGTTGTTGGCCTTAAATGGAGAGATAACACACTGCTCCATGAGCTACTGGCCAGCAACAGCAATTACAACTCGAAATAAACAGTACCAGAATGAGAAACTCAAAACGCACAACACTCAATGCTTCTGGCTACTCAACCCCATTCTGTCACAACTTATTCAGAACCATTCCTCCTGCTTTTCTTTATTGAAAGGCTAATTGCTCCGAGTTCTATAAGTTTGAAAATTTTCTCTGGAATGCCGGTACTGAATGAAGTCTTAACGTCTGAAACAAATAATCTATTGATACTAGAAGAGACATATTAAAATAAGGTAGAATGGAAGCGGATCATGCTAAATTATTACCTTTGTTGATTGATGATGAGAAGAATATTTATAATAAAATAATATCTGTAGTTGATAATGATGGGTGTTTTCATTTTCTTTACGTGGTGGACAGGGGCGGAGCCAGGTTCGACCTTTAAAGAAGATTAGACTCTATCTTCAAAAACCAGTTTTTACCCATGCCAGTGATATGTTGCAATATCTCGTATCCCTATAAACAGGGGACTCGAAGTATTAATATGTAATTAAGATGGATTAACTTTTTTGGATAAGCTAAGATGGATTAACTTAAGATACTATAAGAAATGTTATTTATAATGAAAATTATATATGACAAAAATTTGCACAATGAATACTTCATATACGTGATGATAATTGGTAAAGCTGGTATTAATCTTGAAGATGTACAATTAGATTTGACATTTCCAGATGATAATTTTATAAACTCTCTATATCGGCAATTGTTGAGAGTAGTAATAGAAATATAAACTGCGCCACTTCAAATCCAAACATTTTTACTATATATTAACCCCTACCAATGAAATTGTTGTTACAATCAATAATTACATTATGGAATGTATGTCTGCAAATGAAAATGTATATATATATATCAGTTTTAACAATATTTGTCAAAAGGATGAAAGCATAAATAATGCCAATGAATTATTTTCATTGGAATATCTAAACATGATCAATTGTTCTGAATTACTGAATCATGAAATATAGTTGAATAAGGGTTGCAAAGTCATGCTTCTTAAGAATATATATACATCAAATAAATTATGTAATGGAAGTAGGTTGATAGTAACCAAGATGAAGAACTAGATATTGAGGTTAAACTAATTTTCGGGAAACGATTAAAGTAGAAAATTCTTGATTGGTAGAATGAATAGCAGCCTATTTTTTTTTTTTTTTTTGGATGAGCCATGGAAGGCCTGGAAAGGGGTGGTGGGAGCCCATGCCACACAAATTACAAAGGGGAATAAAAGGGAGGGATAGGGGGCCGATTATCAGCCTATTTGATTTGACTAAATTTTTTATTCGATTTGAGATGAGAAAATTCTCACTCATAGTTTGTTTTGTTATGATTATAAACAAAAGTAAATGTCAATCTTTAAAGAATGGCGGATTTTATCTTCCAAAAGCAGTTTTAGCCATGAACAATTATGTTGCAATATTTCGTGTCACTAGCAAGATGTGACTAAAAGTATTAATATACAATTAAGAATGATTAACTCAAGATACCACAATAAATGTTGTTTATAATGAAATTTATATATGACAGAAAATTTGCAAAATGAATAGTGGATATAGGTGATGGTAAAGCGGGTATTGATTTTGGAGATCTACAATTAGATGTGACATTTTCGGATGATATTCTTATAAACTCTACTGGTGATCCTATAGCGGTAATTTTTTAAAGTACATATACAAATACAAACTGCACTACTTCAAATTCAGACATTTTTAAATATAATGTTATACTAGCACCTATCAATAAGATTTTCACCAATGAAATTTTCAGCAAATTGTTAGAAAAATTTTCATCTTATGTTTCATACTTATTTTTTTTATTTTATTTTATCTTAATTTAAATTTCAAACTAAATAAAAATATTATTTTAATAATTATTTTTATTGATCTGTTAGGTTAGTACCGAACAAGCCACAAAAGCTAAAGATACGGTATAATATGATTTTTTTATTAGTTTTAAAAATAATTAAATTATATTATCATATGTATATATATATCCTCGTTTGAATATATAAAAAATCATTACACATTTTTCATTACTCAAAATACAATTTATTATTACTATATATAATATAAGTATATATATTATATAAAATATATAGTTATGCCCGTCGAGTCTCGACGGGTTATTTACTAGTGTTATATATATAGTAAATTAAATTAAATGAGTATAGCCAGCTAAACTGAAATTTTAACAGTCGATGAAACATCACTATGTGAAATTTGAAATTTGGTTCGGTAGCTGAACCAGAAAGACAGTTCCTCCTGCTGAATAAGTGTTTTGTAGGAAAAAAAGTCCAAACCAGCCCACAACTTTCGTCCATTTCTCAAATGGTCCCGTAATTGTGCAATTCACTTAATCCATCCAATATATTTGCTAATCCTCGCCAAAATCATCCCATCCGAGGTTAATGATCTCCTAGGCTGACGTGTCGTGAGTGTCCCATAATTAACCCGTTAATCCTCGAGAAACGTCAGCCTGGGAGATCATTAACCTCGGATGGGATGATTTTTGCGAGGATTATCAAATATAGTGTGGATTAAGTGAACATCACAATTATGAGACCATTTGATAAACGGACGAAAGTTATGGGATGATTTGAGACTTTTTTCCAGTGTTTTGTATATGAGGAGTATTTCTATACAGTTCAGACATCATTAAATACCCATCACACAACTCATCAACACTCAGCACGAAGCACTGATCGGGTTAGCAAGCTAGCTACCACTAATCTTTTCCAGTTCAATAGGACTTCCATGTCAGCTATCCAAACCCTGAAATTTGCATGGGTTCCGTTTGATTTGGGATGATGTTGAAATGATTATCATTTTAAGAGATATAATTAAAGGTTATACTTTATTATCTACCATATAAAGTCGTATAGGTAATTGATGACTGAAAAAATTGGACGGGATCTTTTGGCAGGATTTCTAAAACTATTTTGTTTTTTAATGCCGTCGGTAAATTGGTCCGCACTTTACTCATGGATTTCAAATGCATAACTAAGGAAATAGTTTGGGTGCTGACGGCCTGTAGGTGCTGACACATTCAAAAGTGATGAATATGTGTATATGAAATGATGCGTGAGTATGAAAAAAGTGATGGATGAAGGTTATGAACAAAAAATTAATAAAAAAACAAATTACCATCTATAAGGAACTGATTCATCATGTCACTACAACAATTTTTCTATTTAACTATCAGATTTTATCCTTAAAATTTTGATAGCTAATAAAATTAGTCACAAATTTAGTCACTAATTGTGCTATACTTCAATCCAAAATTATCAATCCTCCAAGGACATCAATCCAAAATTGTTAATTATCGATAATAGAAAATACGATTGTGGTTCGTATTCCCACGTTAACGTTCGCATAGAACCAAATGGGAAAAAAACCAAAATCATCTGACAACTTTCGTGTGTTTTCTCAAATGGTCCCATAATTGTGCACTTCACTTAATCCATCCAATATGTTTGCTAATCCTCGCCCAAATGATCCCATCCGAGGTTAATGATCTCCCAGATGTGTCACAAGGATTAAGGGGTTAATTATGGGACCATTTGAGAAACAGACGAAAGTTGTGGGATGATTAACCCGTTAATCCTCCCAGGCCGACGTGTCGCAATGATTAAGGGGTTAATTATGGGACCATTTGAGAAACGGACGAAAGTTATGGGATGATTAATCCGTTAATCCTCACGATTAACCTCCGATGGGATCATTTGGATGAAGATTAACAAACATATTGGATGGATTAAGTGAAGTGCACAATTATGAGACCATTTAAGAAACACACGAAAGTTATCGGATGATTTTGGCTTTTTTCTGAACCAAATGGGTTATCATTATTCCAATTAACAATACATTGTTGTACTGTAAAAATTGTTGGGAAAATAAGAACTTGAAATTGGAATTCAAAATTTGTTGTACCGTAAAAATTGTTGGAAAAGAAGAACTTGAAATTGGAATTGAATTACAGAATGAAAGAATTGAAAGATTACAAGAATTGAAAAAAAAAAGCTGTAAATAATTGAATTGCTGAAAGTGGTAAGGAATTGAATCGCAAAAGACTGTAAAAAAAGAAAAACTGAAAGCAGGAAAAAAAAAACTATTAAAGAAAAATAATGCGATTTTTTGAAGAGTTGATTGGAGATGTCTCAATTAGAAGCCGTCCTCTAGTATTTATTAGCGGTCTTCAAATGAGGCTGCAGAACTCCCCACTATGCCACGATCTCTCTTGGCTTCAACCGTTATTGAATATTCAGGAACAATTACTCACCTTTATTTCTCATTCGATAATTCTTGGGCTCTGCAAACTAGGTCAACAAGGCAAGATATTGGGCCGATGCAAATTGGGCCAACTGTGTGGGTTCAAATATTTTTGGGTGACAATACACATATATATCTTTAATCAAATCAAATAAGAACAAAAACATTTCCTGCGCAATAAAAAAAAGGTTCGGAAATAGCATGATAAACTGTAATACCCGAGAATTTTCCATCATAAAATAAAACAATAATTAAATAAATAAATAATAAATAAATAAATGAATCCAGCAAATAAAGAAATAAATAAAAGAAAAGGAAATGAGAAAATGAGATTTAACTTAAAAAGGAATTAAAGGAATTTAATTAAATAAAAGGGATGGATTAAAGGTAAATAAATTATACACCGAAACCCGACTAATGAACTCGAGGATTCGAGTCCAAACGTCCAAGTAGACCCGAGTAAAAATTTAGAGAGAAAGTAGAAACCCGAAGATACCCCGGAAATCGGAATTCGGGAGCATAGAGGGATAGAAACCCGGAAGAGAGGCGGAAAAGCACGACGGATCGCACGACCCACCCGGACCGAAGTCCAGGCGAAGTCGGCGCGGTGGCCGCGCGGTCCACAGGCATTGGGCGCGCCACGACCGCGCCACGCGACAGATTTGCCCGTTGCGTGAATCTCTCGCCCGAACGCGGATTTTTCGACTTTCGGTTGAATGTCTCTCGACCCAAGACCCTTGGGTCAGATTTTGGACGCCCTAGGTCTTAGTTATCTATAAATAAGACCTCCTAGGAGCTCCGAATACTTTTACAAAACCCTACAACTTTCTACACATTCGAAACCCTAAATCCGGAGTCGTCGGAGGCACGAAACCAAGACGAACGCTGTTGGACGAAAATTCTAAGATCTCCATAGTCGTGGTAAGTCTCGATCCAATCCTTGTTCAATAAACGATTCGAAAACGAATCCTAATATTCTTCTTTTCTCTTCTACACCTCGTATTGGATCTAGATCGTAGAACCCGACGAACGGAGAGGAGAAACGGTGGACGGGAAGCCACGCCTTCGAATAGACGATCCCGGATGTTCGTAAACTCTGTAAGTTAACTCTTACATGGTTTTGGGATGAATTAAGACATTCAAAACTAAAAGATTAATAAGAAATCGAAAATCTGTCAATTATTACTTTCTACCGACGCAACAGATTTAATGAATTTTTCCAAACCTTAAAACGACTTCAAACGGAAAAACGTAAAACACAAAAAACGTTCCTAATACTTAGATCTAGCTACTGTAAATTTTTGAGAATTTTTAGAGACGATTTGATATGTGAAAACCAACCGAAACCGAGCTGCTTGAATCTAGATCTTGAAATCCTGGACAGAACTTAGGATTGATCTTGATCACGTTTTTGTCATAGGATCTAGACTGTTTTAGATCTTTGGCCGAACATGAAAGTCGTAGATAATTGTCTCAAGATGATCTCTGTAAAATTTCATCAAATTTGGAGTTGAATTACTATGGTAGAATTCGAAATCTTTAAACTGTGTTACATTAAATTCGGACAGAATTGTTCTTCTGTGAAAATTGGTGATTTTGACCTATTTAGGTATCTCGGATTGAAAATGTTAAAACACGAAAGTTGTAGATCTCGACGTTTCTAAGTCAGACATGGAATTTTATAATTTTTGGAATCAAATCTGATTTTAGACGAATTTTAGAGTAAACTGTGGTTTACCGGAAACAAAATCTTGAAATCTTGTTGAAACATGGAATTAACCTTTAGGGTTGAAATGAGTTGAGATATTACTTTTAAATGAATACAATTTAAGTCAGATTTTTAAAACTAAATCCCCTTACAAACTTGATAAATTAAAATTAGGGGTGAGTGCTCTGCAGGGTGCCCCCTAACTGCTTCACTTCGTGCCTTAATGGACGATGGTGACCCCGCGCGCTAAATTTGAAATGTGATATTGCCTAAACGGCGAAATATAGAGCCTACACTCTCGAGAATATCCACATGGGTTTCCCGAGGCTCCAGAGTGGTACTGGGTATGGCTGATACGGTTGCGGCCGCCGGGCTACCGGCTAAACTTGTTGATATCGCGATGCTATCGTGAAACTTTGAAATACCAAATCGGGGATGTAATGGGGAAATTAAATTAAATTAAATTAAATTAAATTAGATTAAATTATGTCCAAGTAAATTATTTAAATGTTTTATTTAAATTATGGCTATTATTCTAAGTCATGGGACATGTGTTATTAAATAGAGCCCTGAAATAAATTATGCTATTGGATAGTTGATTAGATTAAATTGAATATTATGTTATTATCATGCTTTTATTAAATTATTAATGTTAATGGCTTTTAAACCCTACGATCATGCATGTGTTAACTTACTCAGCAAGTTTTGCTGACCAAAACCGTTTTTATTTCTTTTCTTACAGAATATGTGGAATGAGCATGTGTGAGCACGATTCATGCATGGGATTTTGGGAAACATTATTTTGCTTTTAAATTCATACTTTAGACTATATTATGAACGTGCCTGTTTAACCCGTGTTTTGGCCATGTCGGCCCTATTCATATTTTCCGCTGCGATACTGTACTAAAACTATTATTTCCGCTGCGCTATGTTAATATTATTTTCGAATTATATTGTATGGGCTATTTTGAATGATTTAAATGTTTTAAATACTGCAATACCTAGCCTTGCATCTCTTTAGTAAGCTCGGAGAAACCGTGTCTTACTAGGGGGATGTGGCGGTGACATCCCGACCTGGGTGACCAAAAACCGGGGTGTTACAAGTTGGTATCAGAGCCCAGAATATTTTAAAGCTATTTATTTTAAAGAAAATATCTGATACCAAAGTTGGTATCAGAGACCGGTTATTTTTAAACTATTATTTTTAAACCATTATTATTTTTAAACTATTATTTTTAAACCATTATTATTTTTAAACTATTATAAATACTTTGACTATTATTTTAAATATTAAAGTATTATTTCCATGGAAAATTTTTATTTTAAAACCCATGGAAAAAAATATATATATAGCATTAAATTATTTTTTTGGGGGGGGGGGATCATCATTTGCATTGGCATATTGCATCCCTTCTATGAACTTAGAATCTTGGCGAAACTTGAACTTAGAATCTTGGCGAAACTTGAACTTAGAATCTTGGCGAATTGAACCTAGAATCTTGGCGAATTGAACTTAGAATCTTGGCGAATATTAACTTAGATCTCTTGCTTGCGCTAGATGGCTAGTCAAGACATGATGCAGTTGATGGTCAGGATGATGAGCGTTCATCTTGATTCCCACCAAACCTTAGAGCAAATGAAGTACCGTATGGCTCAATTGGAGGCCAATTTACGCCACATGGGCAACTTGAGAGAGGCGGATCATCACCGCATAAACCAACTCGAACGCCAAGTCCAAACCCTTACTACACAAAACTTAATACTAAAGGAATACATCGATGCCCACGGGCAAGACTTGAACACTATCTTTGATGAGCTACTGCCGCCGAGTTCGGAGGAGGAAGATCCGGAGGAAGATCCTGCTACCCCACCGGAGGACGTCATGAGACACTAGAGATTCTATTGTTAGATACTATTTTGCTAGGAAAATATTTCTACTTTTGTACTAAAATTTTTTTTGAGGAAATAAAATGCCCGATTTATTTGTAATAAATCGAAAAACAAAAAAAAAACGGAAAGATCTGTCCGTACCAAGGTTATCAAGATCGGGATCCTAAGTAGGATCGTTTTTGTCTTTGCAAGATCGGGATCGTAGGATCGAATCGGGATCCTAAGATCCTATGAAATTATTATTTATATTTTTAAAAATTAATATTTGTTAATTATCTCATTAAACTGGTGACATGTATAATTGAAAATATATATTTTAGATCAATTTTTAACAAGAATTTGATAGTTAATTGTATGTTTATTAATGATCCAATAGAAGTTAAACACTGACATAGAACCCAACAATTTTGAATTCAATATATGCAAAGATACATTAAACAAAATTGACAAAAATAACATCATGACCAAAATCACAAAGAGCTAGAGATAATAAGTAATTTTGCTCCGGAAAAAAAAAAAAAAAAAAAAAACCAAAGGGGTAGGATCGGATCGCTCAGCGATCCTACGATCCTACTCCGATCCTACCGATCCTACTGCGATCCTACCATATTTACGATCCTATGGCGATCCGGATCGTTTTTTATGGGTGGGATCGTAGGATCGTGCGATCCTACGATCAGGATCGCGATTTTGATAACTATGGTCCGTACAGCCGTAAAAAAAAAAAAAAAAAACGAACCGGAACAGTTATACCGCATTTTCTCTAAACGATAACAGTCAAATCAGACAACAAGGATACAACGGGAACATAAACTGCGAAACATAATCAGCAAGATCATTCTTGTACAGTCCATAAGAAAACAACTAAATAAAACACTACTACAGCAAGCCTAGATGGAAATGCAGAAACAAAGGATCACTGGTCGGGAGGCGGGAACTGACGACGCATATACTCACCCATCTGACGCATGTAGGCGTACATGTCGGTCATGGAGGCCTGCTGCTCCAGCTGCCTCGTAGTGATCGTATCCATGCGAGCCTGGTATAGACCCATCCTGGCATCCAGAGCGTCGTAGCGAGCCTGCCCGGCTGCAAACCCAGCATCCATACGAGCAAACCCTGCATCCATACTAAGCTGCATACCCTGCAGCATCTGAACTATCTGCGGCATCTCCGCACCCTGCTGGGGAACCACGGGAGGCGGAGGTGGCTGCTCAGGAAGGACAACTAGAATCAAACCATCACCGTTGGGCTCCGGGCGAAGGACAGCCGGAGGAGCCCCACGTCGAAGAGCACTGCGTCGAGGGGCGTAGGTAGGGATACGGTAGTAGCCGCCAGCGGTTAGCTCGTAAGGATCCGTCTCTGGTGACGTACGGATCCCCTGAGCCGCACACATGCCGCAAATAAGATGAACATGGGTAATCACCCTACTCACTCGTCCTCGGCGCATACCCCTCAGGTTGTCCGCGATACAAGCCCCCACATTCACCCCACCACCTCGGGCGAGAAAGCAGATGGTCTCATAGACGTGGTCTATAACAATATGGCTCCGGGTGATCGGCCGGACACGGTCTAACCATATCTGAGCAAGCTCGCGCCACGGAGAGTCCATCGTCGTCAACCGCAGCTCATGATCATGCTCGAGCTGAGGAGCCATCAAGGTGCATAAAACGCCCCACGCAGGTGGGGGTATACGACCCTCAGGCAGTGGCCGGAATACGCCGTGGTCAGGAAGGCTGAAGTAGACGTTGATCGCCCGAGCACTGAAATCTAGATGGCGACCCCGAACCCAGACTCGAGACAAGTCGCTGTTCTCCCCGAGACCGCCAATGTTGGCGATGACCTCCATAGCTAAATACCCAGAAGCGATGCCCTCGGGATGGCGCGCAAGTCCAGTCCACTGAAGAAGACCCAAAACTGGGCTAACCCTGTCGTCGTCCATATGGCGAGGATCCATGCCTCTCTCCGGGACATAAGACCTGTTCCGACGAAGCTCGTCGAAATAGAACTCCTGAGAGACCATAGTAGCAAACCGATACCTGTTGTGTCGATGGGGACGCACCTCGTCGGGAAGACCCTTGAGCTTAGGGTCCCGCTGCTCCTCGTCCTCCTCTGGCTCGCTCTCATCAAAATCAGGCATCGCCGGAGCGGCAGTGCTAAGACCAGCCTCATCGCGCTGAGCAACTCGTCTCCTGGTCCTCGGGGGACACATGAGTGACGCCAAAACAACCCACAGAAAAAGCAGCATCCTGCATATATCCAACCAATACCAATTGTAAGGATAAATCCTACACGGCGATTACATTAAGTATATTCTAGAAAACACAAGAACATGAAATGTGAGTCCTAACACGAGCGATCAAGAAGATAACCAAACCAAGACTATGTCTAGAGAAGTCCCAAAACTCGTTGGGACATTTCGTCAAACACGTTGAGTGCGCAATAAATCAAGATCAAAGGTTACTTGTAAACACATGGGGAACGTCCCCAAATCAAAACAATTGCTTAGGCAATAACTCATCATCATAATAGGGCACAAAACAACGACAACGAACTCATCCGCATGCCCACAATACCAATACCAATCGGGAAATTCATGCTTTCCCTAAAGTATGGAATCTAGTAAAAACTTCCTCATACTAGGCATACATTGTTGCACAAATACTTCCTAATGAACAAAAATAACACCAAGTATCGCCAAAACTCGCTAATTGCACAAATTAAGTCTAAAAACAAAAAATCCCCAATTCTTGTCCCTAAACCCTAATTCTGAAATTCACCCAAAGATTAAGGCTAAACAAGGCATAAAATCTGAAATTGACAAGTAGAAGTAGTAGACGCATACCTTGCAAAGGAAAATCGAAGCCGGGAATGAGAGAATCGAGGAATGAGAGAACGAATTTGAGAGAAAACTAGAAGAAGCCTCGGAAGCGGAAATGGGGCGGAATGGCTCGCGCTCCGCGCGAGCCCCTTTTTTCGAACTGCCCTGGCCGCGCGGTCGCCGCGCGCCACCGCGCGGGCACCGCGCGAGCCTCGAAAATTGTTTTTATTATTATTTACCTTCTATTGTTTACTCGACCAGCTATACGGCAAATTGTCCAAATGCGATTTCTGGTTAAGAGAAGTGGCATTTCTCGGACACATAGTATCCGCTGATGGAGTATCAGTGGATCCGGCAAAGGTTTCTGCCGTGACGGAGTGGGCAACTCCGAAGAGTCCAACGGAAATAAGGAGTTTCCTTGGATTAGCCGGGTATTATAGACGATTTGTGAAGGACTTTTCAAGGATTGCACGTCCTTTGACCCAGCTACTGAAGAAAGGGACAAAATACGAGTGGACCGAAGTGTGTGAGACAGCGTTTCAAGAACTTAAGAAACGACTCACAACCACACCCGTATTAACACTACCATCAGAGAATGGTGACTTCGAAGTATATAGCGATGCTTCGAAGGAAGGTTTAGGTTGTGTCTTGATGCAAGACTCAAGAGTCGTAGCGTATGCATCACGCCAACTAAGACCCCACGAGGAGAATTATCCGACCCACGACCTGGAGTTGGCAGCGGTCGTTTTCGCTCTAAAGATATGGAGACATTATCTTTATGGGCGGAAGTGTCGAATGTTCACCGACCACAAGAGCTTGAAATATATATTCACTCAGAAGGAGTTGAATTTGAGACAGCGAAGGTGGTTGGAACTTATTAAAGACTACGATTTAGAGATAGCATACCACGAGGGAAAGGCGAACGTGGTAGCCGATGCCCTAAGTCGGAAAACCCAACACGTGGCAAACTCGTTGGTAATTCCGCCGGCATTGTACATGGAATTGGCAAGATTGGAGCTAGAACTTGTGCATCCTGGCACAGTGAGAGAAACGGTCAATGCCATGATCGTAGAAACTCCAATATTGGACGAGATTCGACTCGCTCAACCGGGCGACCCGAAACTCGAGAAGATAAAAGGATATATTGCCGAAGGAAAGACAATAGGATTTGCTGTCCACGAGGATGGAAGCATCCGTTTCAAAGGGAGATGGTGTGTGCCCCTTAAAAGTGCCGAGTTGAAACAAAGGTTGATGGAGGAAGGGCACAACACGCCATATTCCGTACATCCCGGAGGTGACAAGCTATACAAAGATCTGAAGAAGATCTATTGGTGGCCGGGAATGAAGAAGGAAGTGGCGAACTTCGTGGCGAGATGTCTCACCTGCCAAAAGGTTAAGGCAGTGCGACATAAACCCTTAGGATTGATGCAACCACTAGAGATTCCAAGTTGGAAGTGGGATAGCATCTCAATGGACTTTGTCTCGGGATTACCCCGATCACCTAAAGGCATGAACAAGATTTGGGTGATTGTGGATAGGCTAACAAAGACAGCCATATTTATCCCAATGAAAGACACGTGGACTATGGACCAATTGGCCCGAGCCTACATTGATAATGTGGTACGACGACATGGAGTACCACATGATATCATTTCCGATAGAGACAGTAGATTTGTCTCTCATTTCTGGACAGAGTTACAAAAAGCTCTCAGTACTCAAATCAAAATGAGCACCGCATTCCACCCAATGACGGATGGTCAAACCGAGAGAACAATCCAAACACTAGAGGACATGCTGAGAGCATGCGTGTTGGAATTTAAGGGGAATTGGGAATCCCATTTACCCTTAACCGAATTCTCTTATAATAATAGCTATCATGCTAGCATCGGCATGGCACCTTTCGAAGCATTGTATGGACGAAAGTGCCGAAGCCCATTGAGCTGGGAAGAAAACGATAAGTCCGTGGTAGTGGGACCACAACTTATCGAAGACATGGCTCAACAAATCAAAGTGATTCAAGAGAAGATGAAAGCCGCACAAGACCGTCAAAAGAGTTATGCCGACGTGAGACGACGAGACCTAGAATTTCAAGTGGGAGATAGGGTCATGCTAAAGATATCACCCATGAAGGGGGTGATGCGCTTTGGCAAGCGAGGGAAGTTAAGTCCTCGATACATAGGACCTTACGAAATTCTAAAACGAGTCGGAACTCTAGCCTACCGAATGGCTTTACCGCCACACTTAGATAGAGTTCATAATGTCTTCCATGTCTCGCAACTAAAGAAGTATGTGCCGGACCCGACACATGTACTTCAACCGGAGATAATTGAGCTCGATGGAGACTTGACTTACGAAGAAGTCCCAGTGCGTATTCTTGACACTAAGGAACGAGTAACGAGGAACAAAACCGTCAAAATGATCAAGGTTCTTTGGTCAAACCATGAAAGTGAGACGGCAACTTGGGAAGTAGAAACCGACATGAGAGAACGCTACCCGACATTGTTCCAAACCGATACCGACACAGTTATGGGGACATAACTGCAATCTTAAGGGGGAGAGGATGTCATACCACCTATTTTTCGTGCACTGTTGTAAACTTTTGAACTACGTTATGGCTTGATCCCTTTACCGGGTACGTAGGCAGCTTAGAAGTTTTAATTCTAAGTTCAGTCACAACATAATAAAACAAACACAAGACCTTAGCACAAGAAAAGCCGAAACACAACTTCGAGGACGAAGTTGATTCTTAAGGAGGGTAGACTGTAATACCCGAGAATTTTCCATCATAAAATAAAACAATAATTAAATAAATAAATAATAAATAAAATAAATACCATAAATAAATAAATGAATCCAGCAAATAAAGAAATAAATAAAAGATAAGGAAATGAGAAAATGAGATTTAACTTAAAAAGGAATTAAAGGAATTTAATTAAATAAAAGGGATGGATTAAAGGTAAATAAATTATACACCGAAACCCGACTAATGAACTCGAGGATTCGAGTCCAAACGTCCAAGTAGACCCGAGTAAAAATTTAGAGAGAAAGTAGAAACCCGAAGATACCCCGGAAATCGGAATTCGGGAGCATAGAGGGATAGAAACCCGGAAGAGAGGCGGAAAAGCACGACGGACCGCACGACCCGCCCGGACCGAAGTCCAGGCGAAGTCGGCGCGGTGGCCGCGCGGTCCACAGGCATTGGGCGCGCCACGACCGCGCCACGCGACAGATTTGCACGTTGCGTGAATCTCTCGCCCGAACGCGGATTTTTCGACTTTCGGTTGAACGTCTCTCGACCCAAGACCCTTGGGGTCAGATTTTGGATGACCTAGGTCTTAGTTATCTATAAATAAGACCTCCTAGGAGCTCCGAATACTTTTACAAAACCCTACAACTTTCTACACATTCGAAACCCTAAATCCGGAGTCGTCGGAGGCACGAAACCAAGACGAACGCTGTTGGACGAAAATTCTAAGATCTCCATAGTCGTGGTAAGTCTCGATCCAATCCTTGTTCAATAAACGATTCGAAAACGAATCCTAATATTCTTCTTTTCTCTTCTACACCTCGTATTGGATCTAGATCGTAGAACCCGACGAACAGAGAGGAGAAACGGTGGACGGGAAGCCACGCCTTCGAATAGACGATCCCGGACGTTCGTAAACTCTGTAAGTTAACTCTTACATGGTTTTGGGATGAATTAAGACATTCAAAACTAAAAGATTAATAAGAAATCGAAAATCTGTCAATTATTACTTTCTACCGACGCAACAGATTTAATGAATTTTTCCGAACCTTAAAACGACTTCAAATGGAAAAACTTAAAACACGAAAAACGTTCTTAATACTTAGATCTATCTACTGTAAATTTGTGAGAATTTTTAGAGACGATTTGATATGTGAAAACCAACCGAAACCGAGCTGCTTGAATCTAGATCTTGAAATCCTGGACAGAACTTAGGAATGATCTTGATCACGTTTTTGACATAGGATCTAGACTGTTTTAGATCTTTGGCCGAACATGAAAGTCGTAGATAATTGTCTCAAGATGATCTCTGTAAAATTTCATCAAATTTGGAGTTGAATTACTATGGTAGAATTCGAAATCTTTAAACTGTGTTACATTAAATTCGGACAGAATTGTTCTTCTGCGAAAATTGGTGATTTTGACCTATTTAGGTATCTCGGATTGAAAAAGTTAAAACACGAAAGTTGTAGATCTCGACGTTTCTGAGTCAGACGTGGAATTTTATAATTTTGGGAATTAAATCTGATTTTAGACGAATTTTAGAGTAAACTATGGTTTACCGGAAACAAAATCTTGAAATCTTGTTGAAACATGGAATTAACCTTTAGGGTTGAAATGAGTTGAGATATTACTTTTAAATGAATACAATTTAAGTCAGATTTTTAAAACTAAATCCCCTTACAAACTTGATAAATTAAAATTAGGGGTGAGTGCTCTGCAGGGTGCCCCCTAACTGCTTCACTTCGTGCCTTAAGGGACGATGGTGACCCCGCGCGCTAAACTTGAAATGTGATATTGCCTAAACAGCGAAATATAGAGCCTACACTCTCGAGAATATCCACATGGGTTTCCCGAGGCTCCGGAGTGGTACTGGGTATGACTGATACGGTTGCGGCCGCCGGGCTACCGGCTAAACTTGTTGATATCGCGATGCTATCGTGAAACTTTGAAATACCTAAATCGGGGATGTAATGGGGATATTAAATTAAATTAAATTAAATTAAATTAGATTAAATTATGTCCAAGTAAATTATTTAAATGTTTTATTTAAATTATGGCTATTATTCTAAGTCATGCGACATGTGTTATTAAATAGAGCCCTGAAATAAATTATGCTATTGGATAGTTGATTAGATTAAATTGAATATTATGTTATTATCATGCTTTTATTAAATTATTAAAGTTAATGGCTTTTAAACCTTACGATCATGCATGTGTTAACTTACTCAGCAAGTTTTGCTGACCAAAACCGTTTTTATTCCTTTTCTTACAGAATATGTGGAATGAGCATGTGTGAGCACGATTCATGCATGAGATTTTGGGAAACATTATTTTGCTTTTAAATTCATACTTTAGACTATATTATGAACGGGTCTGTTTAACCCGTGTTTTGGCCATGTCGGCCCTATTCATATTTTCCGCTGCGATACTGTACTAAAACTATTATTTCCGCTGCGCTTTGTTAATATTATTTTCGAATTATATTGTATGGGCTATTTTGAATGATTTAAATGTTTCAATACCTAGCCTTGCATCTCTTTAGTAAGCTCGGAGAAACCGTGTCTTACTAGGGGGATGTGGCGGTGACATCCCGACCTGGGTGACCAAAAACCGGTGTGTTACATAAACATCAACAAATTCGACTCATAATGAAGTATTGTCACAAGTTTTTTATTAAGGAAAATGATACACACAATCATCAAATTATTGTTTACTAATTCATCGCTATATAGAAATTAAATTACTTGTATAGAGCATGGATTCCGTCAATATCATCTTTGGCAAGCCCCTTTCTCGATCCCATATAAATGGTTGGATACATTATGGCTCCTGCGTCTGTGCTATGCATTAATCCAAGAATATGTCCCAACTCATGCATCCCTACTGTCTGCAAATCATACTTTCCACGTTGCACCCCATCAACCCAATTCTCATCTCCATCATAGTGAAGTATGCCACGAGTCGGAGCAAACGCATGTGCCAATTTGCCCCCGGCTCCATCGAAAGGCAGCCCATCTCCGTGTTCACGGACCTGGAAGCTGATCTTGATATCGGCACTATTATAGTCTTGTGTGTATGTGAACTTGAATTTGGTTACCTTTGCCCATTCTTCGAGGGAAATTTCAATGGGATGCCTCACATCCTGGCGTGTCCCTGGAGCAAATGAATATGTAAGTGACATTTTTGACCACTTAGGGCTCCCTTGGAAGAATGTATATTTGAGGCTTATATTTAAGTCGTGGGGATGGTCTGGCACTCCGCATCTGGGCTCGCCTAGCTTTTGTACGGTTTTGGGATCAAGTATTCCGGTCACAGGTAGACTAAAGAACTCCTGGTACAACATCAAAGCCGATTCCAAATTTTCATCGAATACATCATTATCGAGGTTTTCATCGAGTTGGTTGTTATTCTTTATGTATCCAAATGTGGAAAGGTACTTCTTAAGTTCAACAAGGCCTATTCGTTGGTCCCCTTTCTGGGCTCCAAGAAGGTTGACAAAGTTGGAAAATGCATAAGTAGAGGAAATGTTGAGGAAAAGTAACAAAATGGATGCCAGGTTGAAAAACTTTGGTGCCATTTTCAGATCGGAATTTAGATGCTTTGTAATTGTTTGACATCTTGTGTGCAAATTTATAGAATGTTTCAAGGGTGCAAAGGGCGGATAGGATTGGATGGAAAAGGATATAAAATTTTAATCATATCACTTTGCCAACATTAGTCAGCATAATGCATGTTATATATATGGCAAATTAAATTAAGAGAACGGGCCTGCTAAACCGAAAAAGGGCAAATTTCCTTTTTGATACTTACTACACAATATTTACAATCTTTTTTTTTTTTTTTTTGTATGAGATTTTAATGAAAAAATGGACGTTTCTTTGTACTTTTTCATCATTTTTGGTATCAAAGTGTTGATGAAAAATAAATATTTTTAGTATCATGTTTAAAAAAGTAAATATGACAAAGTATCTAAAAGGTCCATTTTTCATTCATATTTTATATCAAGTGAATTTTATAAACATGCATAATACCAAATTGTGAAAATAGAATATTTTGTGGTAGAAAAGGGATTTTCCCTATATGAACATCACTAAATGAAATTTGGGTGCCGTATGATGTGAGATCAGGATGAATTGATTATGATTTTACATTTTATAGACTGAATTGTAGGAGATATAATTAAAGGTTATATTTTATTATCTGTCATATAAAGCTGTAGACAATTTGATGAGACAAAAATTGGGTTATATCTAAAAATATTAATGAATGGGGTTAGAGCTTAATTTGACTAATATTGTTGTAGGACTTGATCGAATGATAATTAAAAAAGAATTTGGACCAAATCATAGATTCGCTGTTCGCATGAGCGTGCATGATAGGTCCTAAATAATTCAGAGGCAGAGTAGTGCATAAAATGAGGTGACACCGCTGAAGGTATTGTAACAATCCTACTCCGGACTGGGCCTACAGACCATGCACCCCAACCCCTCCCTATGGGTGAGACTACATCACCCCATGGTGGGTTGTTGGGAGTTTGATTTGAAGACCCAACCCCCCCCCCCCTAACAACCACCCAAAGGTAAGGTTGTTAACCATGTGAGCTCACATAGTTAACAACCTTACCTTTGGGTGGTTGTTAGGGGGGGGGGGGGGGGGGGGGGGTTGGGTGTTCAAATCAAACTCTCAACAACCCACCATGGGGTGCGAGATGCACACATGGGGAGGGGTTGGGGTGCATGGTCTGCAGGCCCAGCCCGCACTAGGGTTGTTACAATACCTTCAGCGGTGTCACCTCATTTTATGCACTACTCTGCCTCTGAATTATTTAAGACCTATCATGCGCGCTCATGCGTACAGCAAATCTATTAAGTCGGTAAACCCGATTCCAGATTTTCTTTACTTCCCAATCGGACTTCTGAATTGAAACATAACTTGCACACCCAATTCCTTACCCCCATTCCATACCTTACTTCTTTATGTCAGTGACATAGGGAAGATTAATTGAATCTGCCACAGTCTACCACCCTTCAATATTTCCATCATAACTCTCTCTTCCGACCTCGGAATCATGCACCGTTTGAAGCATTGGAAAAGTTCATGCTCTTTATATATAAAATTCCTGGTGCTATCAAAGATGCCGGTAGTTATAGCTGACTCAGTGCCCGGAAAGCATTTAGTATAGAAAGTAAAGAGCTTACAGGTAGGTCTTCCCTCACTGAGGGAATGACGTTTCTGGATGGGTTAGTCTGAATGGACCTAATACGCCAGAGACGGCCTTGTTACCCTCCGAGAACGAGACGGCTATTATTGTGGTTCGACCGGTGTGAAAGTAACACATTCGGGGCCGTGGAACCTCGAGCAAACAATCCCGCCTGAACCTTTGGGTAGACTCTGCAGGATCAACAACAATAGCTGCACGGAGTACGGTTGAATTCCTCGGTATGGTCATTCGGTAAGTCCCTCCGAGGGAGAAATTCAATTACCTTTCCAACCATATATGGCTTGGCTGACCATCTAACTCAAAGGATTCTGGAAGTTGTGGACGTTCCAAGTCAGGTCATATTTACTTTGAATTTTCATTAAATAAGTGGTTTGAAGGTTGTTTTCATTTATTAAGTTCATTCACATTCTCCCACCTTTTAAATACCTGATGTAATAGAGGGTTGAGGCAGGATGGAATTTGTTTATGAATATTATATGAATCAAGATTGAGAATCAGTTTCTCATTTTCTTGTGAATTCCTAACTTAGAAGTCGAATTAGCATCCAATATTATTTTCTTCTCTTTTCCCTGTTATTTTTTCTCATCATTTGGTATCAGAGCTAGCGTATGCTCTTGGTATTCTCGTCCTTTGGGTATGGCAGAAAGGAGGGGAAGAGGTGGACGTGGTAGAGGAAACATGGAAAATCTTGAAGACGAACGAGATGCTTTAATTCAGGCACATCAGAGGCAAGTTGAGGAGTTAACCATACGTCTTGATTGTCAGGAAGCCAGAAGCGAACGTAGTTTAGGCCATGGTGATTCCAGCGATGAATCGGAGTATGAAAATCCTTTCGGCAACAGGCGAGTTAACAACTTTTCGAGGCTTGCTCACCAGTTTATAAAGATGGACAAACCGGAATTTCATGGCCGTCTTCGGTCGGAAGAATTTCTTGATTGGCTTAGTGCCGTAGAGAAATTCTTTGAGTTCAAAGAAATTACGGAGAAGCAGAAAGTTAAGCTCGTTGCTACTCGGCTTCGAGATTATGCATCACTTTTGTGGGATAGAGTGCAAGATTCAAGGCTGCGCAAAGGAAAATCGAAAATTGATTCATGGGAGAAAATGAAGGCCAGGCTTCGTGAGTATTTTCTTCCAGTGGACTTTGCTCAACATATTTTTATTCAATTTAATACTTTGCAGCAAGGTAACAAAAGTGTGACTGATTACACCGAGGATTTCTACAAATTGGTGGCAAGAGTTGGCAGCCAAGAATCTGAAGAACAACTTGTTGCTAGATATGTTAATGGTCTCAAACATTTAATTAAGGATGAAGTCGAAGTACTACAAGTGTGGAGACTGAACGATGCTTATCAACGTGCGATGAAGGTCGAGTCCATATTACAAAGGTGTGGAGCAAAGAAGTATGTTGATCTTCAAAGTTTCTACCCTCAAAAGGGTGAGGCGAGTAAAGATGCTTCAAACAAAAGTGGCTAGCAAAGAAGCTGTTATTTCAACTTCTAGAAACAAAGTAAAGTCATGTTTCAAGTGTGGGCAACCAGGCCACTATATGAGTGAATGCCCCAATAGAAAAATCGATGCTCGTACGGGAATAGTTGCTGAAGAAGATGAGGAGCCACAAGATCCAATTTATGACGAGGAAGAAGAAGGTTATGATCGTGAAGAGATTGAACCTGAAGATGGAGAATGATTGGTGATTCGTAGAGTTCTTGCATCCCCAAGACAAGAAAGTGCACAATCCTGGTTAAGGCACAATATATTCCGAACGAAATGCAAAGCATATGGGAAGATATGTTCGTTGGTAATTGATGGAGGCAGCTTTGAGAATTTTGTTTCTCAAGAAATGGTGGATAAACTCAATCTAACAACGACAGACCATGTCATCCGTACTCGGTTTCTTGAATGAAGAAAGATAATGAGGTACGAATCGATAAGAAATGTACTGTTTCTTTTTCGGTGGGTAAAAATTATCATGATAAAGTTTGGTGTGATGTGACACCGATGGATGTTGGTCATATACTTTTGGGGAGGCCATGGCAATATGATCGGAGTGCTATTCATGATGGTAGAAAGAATACTTATACATTTTTCATGGAGAAAACTGAAATTGTACTTTTACCATGTAAAAATGTATCTCAACCCAAGTCTTCAAGAAAGGAGGAGGGACTTTATTTGCTTTCTTTGACACAGTTTGAGAGAGAGATACAAGATGGTGGTGCCATGTATCTTTTGGTGGCTAAGGAGCAAGAGGAAGCTAAACCAATACCAAGCCAGGTTGAGGCTCTTTTGAAGGAATTTGAGGACATAATGCTGGAGCATTTACCTCCTGGTCTTCCGCCACTTCGTGATATTCAACACCAAATTGATCTGGTTCTAGGGGTTGTTCTTCCTAATAAGTCACACTATCGAATGAGCCCAAGTGAACATGAGGAGTTGAATCGGCAAGTGTTGGACTTGCTAAACAAAAAGTTCATCAGGGAAAGCTTGAGTCCTTGTGCTGTACCCGCACTCCTAAATCCCAAAAGAGATGGTTCCTGGAGGATGTGTTGTGATAGCCGAGCACTTAATCGAATCACGATTAAGTACAGATTTTCTATTCTGAGGATCGATGACATGTTCGATATGTTGGCAGGTTCACAAATATTTTCTAAAATTGATCTCCGTAGCGTCTATCACCATTTAGAATCAAGCCGGGAGAGGACGGAAAGACGGCCTTCAAAACACGAGAAGGCTTGTTCGAATGGCTTGTTATGCCGTTTGGTATATCAAATGCTCCAAGTACTTTCATGAGGATAATGAATCAAGCTCTTCGCAACTTCATTGGTAAATTTGTTTGTTTTTACTTTGATGACATTCTTGTTTATAGCAGGAACTCAACAGACCACATCAACCATTTGAGGGAGGTGCTGTTGACATTGCGAAAGGAGTTGTACGTGAACCTCAAGAAATGTTCTTTCATGACTAATCGCCTAATATTTCTTGGGTTTTTTCTTACTCCGGATGGAATTATGGTGGACGAAGAAAAAGTTAGAGCAATACGGGAATGGCCTAATCCTAGAATCTTGCATGATGTTCGGAACTATCATGGATTAGCTTCTTTTTATCGGAGGTTCATTCGAAATTTCAGCGCCATTGCAGCCCCTCTAACGGATTGCTTGTAGAAAGGAGAGTTTAATTGGACTAAAGAGTCAGAAAAGAGTTTCAATGTTATCAAAGAAAGGTTATCTAGTGCTCCTATTCTTGCACTTCCAAACTTTGACAAAATTTTTGAAGTTGATTGTGATGCATCTCATATTGGCATCGGTGGTGTCCTTAGTCAAGAAGGTCATCCACTTGCTTTCTTTAGTGAAAAACTAAATGACACAAGGAAGAAATATTCGACATATGATGTGGAGCTGTATGCCATTGTTCAAGCTCTTCGACATTGGCGTCCGTATTTGATTCAAAGAAAGTTCATCCTTAACTCTGATCATGAAGCCCTCAAACATATTAACTCTCAATCAAATTTGAATCGAAGGCATGCTGGTTGGGTTACATTCCTACAAGAATATACTTTTGTGTTGAGGCATAAGAGTGTGAAACTTAACAAAGTTGCAGACGCACTTAGCAGGAGAATCAACCTATTAAACTCTGTAAGTTTTCAACTTGAAGGGTTTAATAGCATAAAGGAGTTGTATAATGAAGATTCTGATTTCGTGGGAATTGTTGAAAAATGCAACCAAGGAAGTTGTGGAGATTTTCAGCTACTTGATGGGTTTCTCTTCAAAGGAACAAGCTTATGCATTCATAAATGTTCTCTTAGGGAATATCTCATCAAAGAGTTGCATGGTGGTGGTCTTGGTGAACATTTTGAGCGTGATAAAACTTTGTTGTTGATCAAGGAAAAATATTTTTGGCCTACTCTTTATCGTGATGTTGCAAGGTTTGTGAAGCGGTGTCGTGTTTGCCAAACTTGCAAAGGTCAAAGCCAAAATACCGGCTTATATACTCCACTGCCTATTCCCGACGCTCCTTGGGACGCCGTTAGCATGGATTTTGTTGTTGGACTTCTGAGAACACAAACGGGATTTGATTGATTTATGTTGTTGTTGACATGTTTTCTAAAATGGCTCATTTCATACCATGCAAGAAAACCATGGATGCTTCCTATGTTTCGAAGCTTTACTTCAAAGAAGTTGTCAAACTTCATGGAGTTCCAAAAAGTATCGTTTTTGATCGCGATACTAAGTTCATTAGTCATTTTTGGAGGAGTTTGTGGAAGAAGTTGGGAACTAATTTGCTTTATAGCAGCGCGTATCACCCGGAAACTGATGGCCAAACTGAAGTTGTCAATCGCACGTTGGGAAATTTGTTACGAAGTCTTGCTTCTAAAAGGCCGAAACAATGAGATGTTCTGTCAAGGGCTGAATTCGCTTACAATTCTACTGTAAGTCGCTCTACAGGGAAAAGTCCATTTAAAGTTGTTTATGGGAGGAATCCAAATCATTATCTTGACCTTGCCGAGGTTCCAAGTTCTGGCAAGAAGGTTGATGATTTTGCTATGACTATGGAAAGGATTCGGGAGGAAGTAAAGAAGAAACTTGTACAAAGTTATGAATCCTACAAAGATGATGCAAATACCCATCGTCGAACTCAAGTTTTTGAGGAAGGTGATCTGGTGTGGGTTTATTTGAAGAAGGAAAGGTTTCCAGCATGAGCATACAACAAGCTCAAGGAGAATAAAGTTGGTCCTTGTCAAGTGTTGAAGAAGATAAACGACAACGCTTACAAGATTGATTTGCCTGCCCATTTGCATACTCATTCCACCTTCAATGTTCGAGATCTAACACCTTAATATGGAGAAAATGAGCTGAACTCTGAGACGAGTTCTTTCCCACCCGGAGAGGATGATGTGGGGAAGATTAATTGAATCTTCCACAGTCTACCACCCTTCAATATTTGCATCATAACTCTCTCTTTAGACCTCGGAATCATGCACCGTTTGAAGCATTGGAAAGCTAACTCAATTACCTTTCCAACCATATATGGCTGACCATCTGGAAGTTGTGGACGTTCCAAGTCTGGTCATATTTATTTTGAACTTTCATTAAATAAGTAGTTTGAAGGTTGTTTTCATTTATTAAGTTCATTCACCTTCTCCCACCTTTTAAATACCTGATGTAATAGAGGGTTGAGGCAGATGGTAATTTGTTTATGAATATTATATGAATCAAGATTGAGAATCGATTTCTCATTTTCTTGTGAATTCGTAACTCAGAAGTCGAATTAGCATCCAATATTATTCTCCTCTTTTCCCTATTATTTTTTCTCATCGGTCAGCCTAACCTTTGTACAGGTATGGAGTTTCTTTCAACATGCCTTGAGATATTTCACCAATTCTCGCTTTCGCTTGACGAGCCAGGATTCAACCGTACTCGTCCTTAGAAGCTACTCCTTCCACACATAATTTTGCACTTATATTCTTGTTGATTCTGGCACAATGTTAGAAAGTTTCTCGTGTTTTGCTGGTGATGGTAAGAAGATCACACCCTGATGGGCGATTTCCTTTCATCATGTCTCTGGTGAATTCGTCAATTCCGCTGATCTACTTGATGAGTTATGTACTCAACTTTACTAACTTTAAGGATCATCCCCTTTTTCCTGTAATAAGTGTCCACATTTTATTCCTCATTGATTCTCCAACGACCTTAAGATGCTCCTGGTGCGTTGACAGAAATTATAACAGAATCGTGACAATTATGGACGATCTTCCTAATTGCACGAGAATTGACCTTGCAAATCCGCAGAGATTCATCACCTCTCACCCGTTATCGTTATATTGTTTCAATCTCTTTCCCTTCTTTCCAGTTCTTATGCTTTATCCCACAGCTTTTAGCAGGTAAATAGTCCCTCCATAAGATTGCTACCCGTTTATAGTGCGTGAGTCTTGAGCTTATTTAACGTCTTCTCATAAGTATTCTTCTATGTTACACCATACTTCCAAGATTGGATTATTTTGTCGACCTCAATTTCCCAGTTCAAAAACCTTATGTTGTACAGTAGCTCTCTCAATCTCGTAGTTGCCCCGTTGGAACATTGGAACTGTAATGAATTCCTCGGTTTTCTGCATGCCAATTCCGACTTTAGTGCACATCAATTCAAGTAGTATATTAATATACGATTCTCGCCCATTGGTTTGATAACGATCCTAGATTTGTTCTCATATTGATGTGTAATATCCACTTTCGTAACTGCTATGACATCTACTCAGTCCTCAAAAATTATGTTGGACCGCATTCTGTCTTAATTCGGTTCCGATTATTTACCGTCAACTTGCTGCTCCTCACCCGACAATATTATGGATTTTTCTTCAAGGCTAGGAGTGATATCGAGTCGAGTATCGAACCTAAACAGTGTAATTCGAGCTTGTACAATTAAAAAAAAATTAAGTTCTAGCCCCAATTTAACTATGCTAGATAGTATGTAATTTGAATTTAGTCTAATAATTTTTTTATTTTTAGATTTTTAAAATTTAATAATTTAATCGAGTTTTGATCGAGTATCGAGTCAAGTTTTCCTCATCCCTGTTCAAGGCTCCAGAGTTCAGTACACTACGTGCAACATTATTACAATCATTCAGCGGATATCCTTGATTTGTTTGGAACAAATTGTAGCCTGCAGAAGAGAACATGCGATTTCTATCTCACGATAGATAGCAAGGTTGAGTTTCCCAATCTATTGGAATTCCATGATTGCATCGAGAACCAGATCCTTGAATGCTAATTGAGGGAAAATGCTAATAAATCAAACATTATTGTTCGCGGAACCTCGAAGGTAAATAAGTAGAGCATCTTCCGTTATAGCAAAACAAGTTGAAGTGATGAGCAGTATTACGGATGTCATACTACCACACATAAAAGCACAATTGATTGCTTCCCAGCATTTCTCTTGAAAATAGACAATGATAATTAACAGGTTTCAAAGAACCCTATTCACTCTCATATTTATCAGGTTTAAAGAAGGCTCGTCATTCTATAACAAAACGAGTATGGATAATTAAGTAAAAGAATATAATTATTCAGATCCCATTAGTTCGTACAATTAATACGAGCCCCGATTGAAGGTGATAAAACTGTATTGGCATAAGACTAGAATCACTGGTAAAGAGCCAAGTAAACAATAACTCAAAAGACTGCGGAAACGAAGTAGCAATACATTTGTGAAGGAAAGGATGACAAAACAAGGGTTATTCTATAGTCGAAATAGCTGGAATAAGTCGACGAAACACAAGGGATTTAGATTCAATTTAAGGAACATCATGTGCGGCTAACAAAGATTATGGTGGCGATCGTGAATGAGTAGAACAAGAAACTTTAGAGTATATAAGGCAATTATTAATCGTCATGGTTCGGAGGAAAGTTTACGGCGTGCATATCAACCAGAGGGAATTAAACTCGTAGAAGGCAAATTGATGCCAAAATGCTCACAAGGGAATATTTGAAATATTTAATGAGAGTAAGAGTAAGTTGTTATTATCTTCTAATCAAGAGAATGAGATGAAAGAATTATGGCGGAAACTTTGCGATCCGGCATCCACGTGTCGACCCTGGTTCCCTTCACTCGTAATCCGCTGTATACATGCCCCGAGGTATCATTGCATGGTTCTCGATTTGATGTCTTGTTGTCGTTGTCCATCTAGATTCCGTCGATCATTGCAATAGGGCGAATCTTCTGTAGTACCCTCGATTTTTGGAATGTCTGAGACATTATTCTCCCAATGTCCTGATTAACTGCTAATAATGGATCACCATCTTCTATCGTTGACAATGGGCCCACGGTGGGAGTTGTTGGTGACCGTGACCCATAGTTTGTTACTCGTGCTCTCTTGTTATATTTCCCGCCAAGTCGTTATAAGATCCAGTGCCTGCAAATGCTACCGGGTATGCCCCATACCTCGTCATAACATGACAAATTAGTAAAGCAACCAATAAAAATATAATATTAATCCACAACTATAAATACTTGGCAACTCATAAACGAGTTGTCATTTGGAAGAAAACATAGATATCATGGGATATCCTTGCGGTCCGCACATAGTTATCTCTCAAACTATGTCTCGAACTCACAAGGGCACAGTTTACAAATTAAGAACTAGTGCAACCAAACAAATTATCCAACATATAACCATGCAGATTTACACTATATGCAACCCCTGCACATCTCACCACATACCATTTTTAAAAATTTTAACATATACTCGAGCAAACCTCTGATACCACTATGCAACGCCCTAAAAATTTTAACCAAAAATTTCCATGACGTCACTGCCGTGCTACATCACCTAAGCTGTTGGCCAGTCAACTTAGGGTTTGTAACACGAAGCTGAGTACCTGTAGAATCAGAAAAATCCCACCACACAATAATTATATTAAATACATATCAACTTGACAACATATCCGGGCATCCGGCCCTGCTATCAATCTCATAAGTATCAGTTAACATATTAAAACCGTAATAGATCGAAGTCTCCAGCTAACTACAGTTCACAGGCCTTTCTAAATATGTTAAAACTTAAGGCAAAATAATTAACTATAGAACATAATATGTCAATTAACTAAGTAAGCAAAAACCATTTAAGGGAATAAAACATATTCGCTCATCCCCAACCCTTCAATATGCCCAATGCACTGCGCCATCCTCATGAGTATCTATAAAAGAAAATAGCATGGAGTCAGTACGGTACTGAGCAATGGAAAGAATAATGGGGGACGGGGATTACATCAACCAACATAAATATAATAACAAACATTCATTGACAATATAAGTAAAGGAATGCAAACCATCACACCGTCCTATACCGGTGCTTCAACCACTGCAATCACAAGAATATTATGATATGATGAGATGAATGATATGACATACGTGTCTATCTATCCTAAATGAAACATATAATCATGTCTATCACGCGTTCTAATAACCATGGTCGGCAGTCATCATTGGCGAGAGGACACCACCCTCTCCCATACACAATGAACTACCCGTCAACGTCGCCCCCGGCGCGGATGAATGAAACTTTTGACAATTTAATACTATATGAGTATTTCTGAAAAGAATATAATTCCGGTTTAATTTTCTTTAATGAAACCAATTTATGAAGGCGGAGTTGGGATTAGAGATATGTTTATAGGTTGTCACGTTTTTATATACTCGTGTAGGAAACTGTGGCCCGAAAGCGCACGGTGTCAAAAATTGCAGTAATTTATAGTAAGACCGGATCGTTCACTGGAGCATGTGCGATAGAAGCAGGTTCCACACCGTTTCATAGGATTTTCCACTCGGTTACTCGATTCAAGTTTGAGTTTGATTTTAAAACTACTTGACATAATTTAAATTAAACTATGAAAGCAATAAAATTATTCTACAAAGCATATTAAAATTATTCTAGAAAGCAATTAAATCTATTCTAAGAAAGCAACAAAAATTAATCTAAGAAAGCGGTTAAAATTATTCTACAAAAGCATGTAAAATTAAGCTACACTATCTATAAAGCAGATTTAAAATGTGACAGAAGGGACAGGGAGAAAATAATAAAAATTGAACAAGATTCAGATGAGACACAATTAAACTTCCATTTTTAATTACACAGATCATTGTTTATGATAATACATCAGTTATCTACACTATGTTCCCTTTAACAGACAAGTACTTACACAGAGAATTTGCATGCTCTTAAGACCTCAAAATCTAAGATACCATAGATCTATAACTGCCCTACCGAGGTATGTTATCTATCTATGGTGGATAAGCAACACCCGACAGATCATTACTAGTTGATTTGCCAAGTACTCCTATCATTCCCCCATGTCACGCCCAAAGTTCAAACCAAATCCCGAACTAATCCATAACTCTTAAACCTTATATACGGCGGCCAACCTCTAATTCTTCCGAGTGTCCTCTATAAAGCATTTAAAAGAAAGCGGTAAAGAAAGCATTAAAACCCTATCACTCGGAAGCTTCAAAAGCTATCTCATTCCGTTAGTATAAAAGAGCCCCTGGTCTTGGTGACCAGATGCAGATCAAGAACTTCCCAAATATCAGTAAGCCACAGGGCTCTTATAACATCTGGGTAGTTGTGAGATACAAACTAAATGAAACAGATTCGTAGAAGATCTGTTCCGGATGTACTCACTCAAGACTCAATTCTAGGCTTTGGCTGAAGAAGCTAGTAGTTGAAAGAATACTCAACCCTACCTTAGAAATTAACCAAGGCCTACATGTTGTTCCTCTAATATTATTTATCGCATCTCCTCTGAATCCAAGTGGATACTGATCTGATGCAATATTTAATGTAAGATTTTCAACACACAGCAATTTTGAAAAAAACAATTGATATTTGAAAATCATTCCCTACATAGGTACTAAACTCTCAATTAAAACACAGATCCTTTCAGTCTAGATAAGACCTAATCGCTGACTCTGCTTCTAAGTTCTCAAAATCAACCCCCAGTAGAAGATGAGTTAATCATAACTGTGGAATTTATCCATTACTCAGATCCGGATTTTATAAAGTGATTTTTGTTGGAAATTTATTATGCAACATCTGATTTAATGCAAGACTTCTATGTCCAAGGGAAGGATCCTAAAATAATATGACCACAATATCTACATAATAATATCATGCATACATGTATATGAGAAAATAAATTAAGGTACCCCAAAATGCCTCATCGGGGTTAGACAGAATTTGATACACAAAGATGGATTAGCCTTGAGATAAGAAGAATTTGGCTAAAAAGAGTGTCAGAAATAACTGGGGTGATCTAGACTGCAAACATCTGCTATCCAATTCCCAATTATTCCAGGTGGTATGATTTTTAGACAGTAAGGAACCTTCAATGAAAGTGATCGCTATCAACGAGGGTTCTACCATCCACGAATTTAGGAAACACCCACATGTTTTCTCACTGTGGCACTATTATAACAGTGTTGATCGACACTGTCGAATAATACCATAGCTCGAAATTCAGGTTTGAAATTAAGATAAGGAAAAGAAAACTGTATCTAATTAGGAATTGGCTGAGTGGCTAATCGTTATCCCTGTACAGAGACCTTTTTGCCGGAGCTTCCACCAATCTCTAATCAGACCATGCAAAATAACAAACAATAATTAATACACAAAAGACGAGCTAGTCGCATCCCGAGAAGAGACCTTTTTACAAACACTGATCTGTGATATTCCTTATTACACATTTCATACACACAATAAAAAGGAAAATAAAGATATAAAATAAACAAAAGATTTTTGGTATTGTATGAGTGTTAATCATACAATAATTTTGACACTAATGGATTGAGGTGCATAATAGATAGAGTTAGATGAAATGGGCCTAAGCCCAATACACCCATGCAACTTATACAACTCAGGAGAACAAAAATGTTTTTGGGATTTTAAAATAAAGAATAAAGGGAGATCGCTGGGTCTAAACCGCATTGTATTGACTGCATCCTCATGCATGGAGGACGAAGTGTTTGGCCTACACCATGATTGGTCATTACAGGGATGCGGTTAAATCAATCGATGCGGTCTATAATGCTGATGCGGTTTAAACCGCATCGCATAGACCGCATCCGTGCTCAAATTCTGGCTAAGGCTTTTTTCTTCAAAGAGTGAATGTGATGCGGTCTATTAAGTCGATGCGGTTTAAACCGCATCGGATAGACCGCATTGATGAGATGGAGATGATCAAGGCATGAAGGGATGGAATGAAATGAGATGCGGTCTCTGAGTGCGATGCGGTTTAAACCGCATCGAGTAGACCGCATCGCAGGAGACCGCATCTATGTAGGAATGCAACACAAATCTAACATTTTTATATGATGCGGTCTATTGACACTGATGCGGTTTAGACCGCATCAGTTAGACCGCATCACACATGCAATTTTCTTTTAAGGCATTTTTTCGTTCACAAGCATTACATGCGGTTTCTTTAGTGTGGTTTATGATAGATGCAGTTGGACCGCATCATTAATTTCACACCAGTGTCATCTCGCATCTATACTTGTGAGAATTTTATGTTTTTAACAGTTTATGCATGCACAGTGGGTCATAACAAGGATTAAACCATAAAAACTACAAACAAGGACTTTAGTATCTATTCTACCAAAACTAACATAAAAAGCTGAAAACTACATGCATAACAAGAAAAAACACCAACATTATCTAAGGAAGCATAAATGGTAGATCTAGAACAAGAAAATAAGAATAAAGCAATAAAACCATAGATCTAACAAACACTAAAATTATCTAAACCCTAAGAGCCCTATTTGAAGCTCTAAGGCATAAACAAGGTGCAAACCCACCACCATGCATTTATTAAAGCTGAAAGTCAACTAACAACATAATAAATAACTACTAGTTGCTAGCAAACATTCTTAGCATTTATATCTAAGAAAGCATTAAATAGTGTCAAACACATGTAGTCAAAAACCAATTTCTGGAATTTTTCCTTGTATTAAAACACTTGAAAGCATGAAAAATAACCCAAAACCACTAATTACTTGAAGGTTGGGTTTATTATAACTAAAAAGCTGTTAAACATATGGTAATGACTACTCTAAAAAGGTAAGAACAAGAGTTACAACGAATCTATGGTAAAAACAAGATAAAACTAAGCTACATTACAAGAAAATAAAGCTAAACTACACTACCTACCTAACCCTTAGTGGGTAAGAACTGAAGGTTCTTGCTCTCTCTTTTTTGAACTCCTTTCTGTCTGGTTGGATAAAAGTTGTCTGAAGTGATGGAGGAGACACCCTTTTATACTCTTTTTCACGAAAACCTAGGCCCATTAGGTCAAACAGGGCCGATTAACGGGAACATGCATTTATCACGTGTTGCACAGCCTTATCCGGATCTGTCCTTCAGAATTGTGGTTATTTGAATTCCATGCGATCTATGAGGTCGATGCGGTTTAAAGCGCATCAGACAGACCACATCGATCATACCGCATTGCATATGGCCTTCTCTTCTTTGGTCTTTGGCTATTTGAATTCCATGCGATCTATGAGGTCGATGCGGTTTAAAGCGCATCAGACAGACCACATCGATCATACCGCATTGCATATGGCCTTCTCTTCTTTGGTCTTTGGCTGGGATGCGGTCTACTTGAGTGGTGCGGTCTAGACTGCATCTTGTAGACCGCATTGCATCTTCTCTTCCTGTTTGGTCTCTTTCTTCTTTGATCGATGCGGTCTATTTACATTGATGCGGTTTGAACGATGTGGTTTAAACGCATCGATTAGAGCGCATCGAGCATGTTGTATCTCTTCCACACTTGATCAATTTTCTTGTTTCTTCTTCAGTGATGCAGTCTTGTAGATGTGATGTGGTTTATCAAAGCGATGTGGTTTAAACCGCATCGGATATACCGCATCGAGTAGACCGCCTTGACTTCCAACACTTCACCAAATTTTCAGTTTCGTGAGATTTTTATTCTTTTTTCCATCTTTTCTTTCATTTTTCTTTTCTTTTTCCTTTTTTCATATTTTTAGATTTTTCTAACACAAATACAACTAAAATTGCATATTTTTGTGTTTTTCATCACCAGCTCATTATTTTCTTACAAATTCGCATTAATCTGTCAAATTCACTTGCTTTCTTATTGAAATAAGATGGGAATACGATCAAAATGTCCAGCTTAGACACGAAAATGGATTGGAAATAATGTACAATTTTGGCCATTATCAATGAATGATCTACGCAGGGCCAATAACACAAGTGAGGGAGCCGGATAGTCTACACGGACCAAAGCAGCGCCCATCGGGTACAGGCACAGGGTACACGCCCAATTGCCAAATGTGAAACTCGCAAAACACACATATAACAATGGTCAATACCAATAGAAACCAACAAGTTCACTTGTACGACCTTAGCCAAGTTAGTTAAGTTAACGGACATAAATTACTACGAGGGGCCAATCCTCACATATGGCTTTTAAACGAAATTCCCGACATTATAAAATAATGAAAATACACCGGCCATGACTAGAAATTTCCACATACACAATTAAATTCCATGAATTAATTTAATTATCACTTCAATCTAAATAAATTTCAGCCCCGGGATCCAATTCAACATAATAATCTTCAACTTTCATGTTAACGTACTAGGAACACAACTCTTAATTGAAAAATGAGGAATCAAGCTACACTTTCAAATGTAATTTCAACACTTATTCTACTTATCCCTAACCCAATTCTTAACTTGGAATTATAGATCAAAGACACAAGTTTTAGGCATGCCAATTACCCACAAGACTCCACAACAATATCAACAACCATATTAGATCAATAACCACAAAATATGAAAGACAAAGAAAGAGACAGCAGAACAGACCGGACCGAACAGGGGCGCGCGTAGCGCGTCGCTGCGGCAGCAGCGGCCTGTTGGCCGGTTCCGACGCCCGGTCGGATTTTCGGTCCGTTTTCCGGCCACATTCCGGCCACCCATTAACATCGAAACGTTATTATTTCCCTTGCCTTATTTATTGAAGTTCTAAGCTCCCAATTTCAGTCCCTCTAGCCTTCCAACTCCAATTCCAATTGTCACTACACCAATTTCAAAAATGAAGCAAGAATTAGGAAAAATCTTCCCTTCACCTTATTTTCAACTCTTCTTCCGATTCATTTATAAATCTCTTAACAAAATTCAAAAATCAACATTGACAATTACTCACCTTCATGCATGTACCAAAATCAAGCTATCAATCCTTCCACTTGAAGCTCTTTTGGTTCTTCCTCTACATTTGAACATAATCACCCCAAACTTGGTCACCCAATTCAAATCCACCCTCAATCTTCAATTTGACCCAAGAAATGTTCAAGAAATTTAAGAGCTATGCTTACCTCAAGTGGCTTTACAAGATCTTCCAAAGCTTCAAGAGCAACACCCCCAATTTTCTCCTTTCAAAGAACTCCAATTCTCCTCCCTTCTCCCAAGAAGTGATCGGTGGTGGTGAGCAAAAATGAGACCAAGAATTGACCTCCACCCAATTTAAAGGGCTGCCGGGCCGGTCTTAGTGGTTGGGCCGGACTAATGGGCTTGGATGACTTTATTAGATTCTATTATCCTGTTACTCATATGGGAATACTAATTTGTGGCCCAACATATTTTTTTGAAATTCTCTTGCCTCTTGACCAATTGGCTCACCAATGTAAATTTAAGTTCATAAATTTAAATTTAAACATTTATATAATTCAATGATAATCAATTTAATTAATAATTATTCGGGATGTTATAATTTGTAATGGATTTGAGTTCATTTAAAAATCCATTCGTTGCAAAAACGAATACAAATTAAAGCATCTGCTATTATAAATTTAACAAATTATTTGTGAGTTTTTATAATCTTAATAATGCTTCAATTTTAACAAAAATAGAATAAGTATTTTTACAAGCTTTCTTTGAATTTTTTGGGGGCATCTTTTAGATATTTTGAGAAAAATTTGGGAAAATTTAGGTGTTTGAAAAATAAAAATATGAAGAGAACATAATTTCAGAAAATTGGAAAATATATATATATATACTAAATTTATCTTATTTTATAGATCTTGAAAAAAAATATGACCTTTACATTGTTTTTATTTTATTTTTAAATTATATCTTTTGCCTAATTTAGGTGAAATACAAAATGGATAAAAAAAATTTGTCAATCATAATGTGCCATGTGAGGATACGGTAGCAAATTTGACCAATTTAGGAATTTTTAGTTTTGTAAAAAGATTGTGGACAAATTGACGAATGTCGCATACCGGGTATCTACAGGTCATATTGAGCTCAAGACTAATTGCTCAAGGATCCGGCGAGCATTAAAGGGTTGCTCTCCTACACAATGGCTAGAATCCGAAATATTTGCTTAAGTCCAAATGTCAAACTTAATTAGGGGACTATATACGCTTGTATTTAATTATTCCAACATTAATTGTGCCAACGTGCTAAGATTTGAAATTAACGCCTTTAGGACCATTTCATTTAGATTATGATAGTAAGATTAATTTAATTAACCAAAAATATATGGACCAAGTTAACCAATAGAAAAATTTATCGAACTACTTCCTCCGTTCTTTTATAAGTGATATATTGAAGATTTTGTCACTGTTCATTGAGTAACTTTGATTTGAGTTTTTAATATAATTATATAAGATAAAATACAGTCAAGTGAGATCTTGTTAGATTCGTCTAATCGCATAAATTAAGAATATCAAATTTTCAAAATTTTTACTTGTATGCAATTTGAGTTATTGAGAATTAAATATGTATTGAATTGCGTGAAATGTGGGTCCGTAATATTTAAAAAAGAATGGAGGCAGTATTTTGGTATTTATTCCCATTATTAATTTGGGCTTCCGTATATAATCCAAAAATATGTATACTGTCTCCAAATCCATTTTTCCGCGTTTCTGTCCATCGACCCAATCCTTAATTCCATTGAAATAATAATTTTTGCGGTCTTTTTTATAGCCTACTCGCAATCCATAAAAAATATGCAAATCATTGTCGTACTCCTCCGTATTTTTACGGAGTGGTTATGATGTTGCATATTATGTATATGTATAATACGTTGATATGGGTACGTTTTGTGATATAGATTTGAGAAAGTGATGTCTTTGTAATGTTTATGTGTTAGTGCCACAAGAAGCAGTGGGCCGCAAAGAGAATAATTGGGCCATGCAATATGGGCCGAAGAAGGATTTTTAAAAAGAGTTGGGCTTAAAATCGATTGGGCCGAGAAATAAAAAGGGAACGATCCAAAACAGAAGAAGAAACCCGAACGGAGGGAGATTTCGGAGGGAAGAGGTTTCGGCCGAAATAGAGCCAAGTCAGCCGATTGAGGGAGACGAAAGTCGGCTAAAGAGAATAGGCCGGAGGAGCGGTTATCAAGCTCCGGCTATAAATAGGGGATGCCATGCACAGAATCCAGGAGATCAATCCAACCCCCAAATTCCTTTATCAAATTTAATTCTTTGTATCTTTACTGCTTTCTTTACAGCTTTCCTTTACAGTTTTTCCTAGACTCTAGCTTAGCTTGTAGCGGTTACTTTCCAAGTCCACCGTTGTTTCTCAACAACTGGTAGTTTGGTTCCTTTTTCCGGTGAATTCGCCGTTGTTTCTTAACAACTGGTAGATTCTCCATTGTATCCAGTTTGCCATTATAAATTCAGAGAATATTCAGTCAAGTTTGGGAGCATTATTGTTAATCTGGACCCGTAATCGGTTTGATCCTTTTCCGATAGCCTCCCTTGACGAGAAAAAGGTCATTGGCTCATCACCAGCCAAACAGTGGCACGCCCAGTGGGACTAGAAATGGCATTTGAACAAATAACTCCAGCGGTTAATACGGCGGCAGGGACTGATTTGCCGCCGATCCAGGAAGAACGCACAGCAGAACCAGGTGAATTCCCCCCAGGGTTCCCTGGACCATCAAACTTCCACAATCAGGAGTTTCCACGACGATCTAACCCTGCGATTCCGCGATCATGTCCAATTTATGGTAGAAGCGGCGGTTACTAATTCAGTTCGCCAGATAGAAGGCAATATCTTAGCAGCAATGCCAGCTATGTTCAGAGCCGAATTAGCGAGGAACATGTATCCGATGGGAATGCAGAATGCACAGATGGCGCAAAATCCACCACCTGCGATGCAGAATCCTCACAACTTTCAACAGCATGCCTATCGGCCGCTAGGAGGGCAAGGACCACGGCCTTTCGTCTCTCCGCAACAAAGGCACGATCAGCAGCAGAATCAACCGCCTCAACCAGTAGTGCAACCGCCTGCTCCAGTGGTTCAACAACAATACTTACCACAACAGCCGAATCCGCCACAACTGGTTGACAGGGAATTAATTGCTGAGATAATTCGTACTCAGTTTGGAAATCTCATCGGCCAGGAGAACAGGCCGATGTATATGAAGCCTTACCCCGAGTATATCGAAGAGCAGTATCCACTGCCTAGAGGAGTAAAGGTTCCAGATTTCAATACTTTCTCTGGTGAGGTCGGCCGGTCTACAATCGAACATATTGGCCGATTTACAGCTCAATGCACCAAAATTGCGCAAAACGATTTTCATAAGTTGATATTGTTCAGCTTATCATTAACTGGTCCAGTATTTGAGTGGTACATTAATTTACGAGCATGATCGGTTAACACCTGGGCCGAAATGGAGCGGTTATTTCATGACCGATTCTATAACACCAGTCCTGAGGTATCAGTAGTTGATTTAACATCAACCAAACAGAATGCGGCAGAATCAGTCACAGAGTTTATAGAGAGATTTTATGCCGTTAAAGCTCAAATGAAGACAATGCTGCCAGAGCATGAATATATTCAAATCCTGAAGCAGAATTTGAAGTTCGCCATCAAGGACAGATTGATGGTCACAAGACCAAGGACTGTGGCCAAATTAACGGCCGAAGTTATAAGAATGGAGACTTACTTAGCGGAGCAAGCGGCGTTCAAATCGATCCGAAGTCAAAGTGGTAGATCACAGCCTATCCAGTCAGCGGCATCGTTTGCAGAATCTCTGGATAGATGTGAAATTAAGGAAGAGTATAATACAGATGATATTCCTGCTTTAGCCGAAGTAGCAAGGGCTGAACTGGTGATAGAAAAGCCCATGACATGTCCTGCTCTTCGGCCAGTCAGAGGCAAGGAGAAAGAGGAAGAAGTTAGAGACGAATCTCAGAGGTTCTATTCTTTCGATCTATCTCAGATGGATGAAATATTTGACTACTGCCAGAAGAACGGATTATTGGAATTCAAAAGAAATCACCCACAGCCAACCAAAGAGCAACTGGAAGCCGGGTGGTGTAGGTTTCACGGATCGGCTACTCATTCTACAGCAGTTTGTGGACATTTCATAAAGCTGATCCAGAAGCATGTGGACGATGGGAAATTGAAATTTCCAGAAAGACTCATGGCAATTGATAAGAATCCGTTTCCTGTCGCTAACATGGTAATGGTGCACCCTGATCAAAACAAGTCTGTACACGATCGTTTGGGCGACCAACCATCGACTAGTAAAAGCTCTGTGCACGATCGGCTAGGAACTCAGACATCGGCTCAGAAGAAGGCAGGAGTCTGGAGACGGTTAGGATCTCCGAAGGGGAAAGAGAAGATTTCGGATGTTTTTGACCGATTAGGGAATTATGAAGTAAAGGAATGGATCAAGCAATCAGACAAATACCAGAAGGTCGAATTCGAAGATGAGAATGAGAAATCAACGTTGAAAATCATAATCAATGGTTGGGATTCAGAGATGAAGTTGACAGCCGATAAGCAGAACGGCAAGACTGTGATTCAGATCACAGTTCCCGAAGATGTTGTCACTCCCGAAATGAAGAAACTCAGAAGGCCACCAGCAAATACTCAGGTAGGCCGATGGGTTCAGAATTCCCCAGAGAAGAGGTATTTCGGCCAACGCCGATTTGAGAAGTCAACCTGGAGGGCAGGGGAGGAAAAGACTCCAAAAGGAAAGGGATCGTATCGTACTTTCAAACGAAGAATGCAGCGGCTTAAAGCAGCTGGCGCATTTGAGCAAAAGGAGTACGAAATGATGCATATGGAAGAGGACTTCCCGGACGATTGCTCGTCTTGTGAAGGAAGGATTCTCAATAAAGTGTTTAAGGCTCGACTGAAATCAGCCGAAGGAAAGGAAGAAAGAAAGCCGAAAGAATGGCAGGATCGGTTGAAAAACAGAACTAAATTTCGGCCGAAAATAATGCAGCCGAAAGCCGATAATGAACAGCCGAAGATAAAAGAGGAGTGGAAGCCTAGACCAGTCCGAACTAGGGAATGGAAACCAAAAACAAGTATCGTCCCGAATAGTGACATACTTTCGATCGGGCAGTTCAAATTTGGTTTCGGGTCTAGTGCCAATATGATAGGAATGACCACAACAGCTGAGGAGGAGTACTGGTCTGATTCTGAACCAGCTGTGGTTTTTTGTCAGAAGGAGGGAGAATATTTCGGCGATGAAGAACCCCTTGTGGACTTCTGTTTCGCCAAACTAGAAGCACTTCGGCCGGAGGCCGAAGCAGAGAAAGTTGTGGAAGAAGTTTATGAAGCATTCATCCCTGAAGCTCAGCCAAGTACGATTTTACCTCCGACTGCAAAGATGTCTCAGCATGTGAGGCCTTTGTATGTCAAGGGCTGGGTCAACGGGAGACCTCTCAGGAGAATGTTTATTGACGGAGGAGCAACCGTCAATATTATGTCGTTATCCACACTGACGAAAATAGGCCGCTCGAAGGAGGATTTGTTGCCCACAAGAATGAAAGTGTTAAGTTTTGTGGGAGCTCAAACGACGGCCGAATGATGTATTTTAGTGGATGTAACGGTCGGTACAATCTCGATTCCGACCATGTTCTTTGTAGTGGACGCAGAGGTTCTGTATGCGGCCCTATTAGGCCGATGCTGGATCCATACTGCTAGATGTTTACCATCAACACTTCACCAGAAGATATGGTTTTGAAAAAAGGATGGTTCAGTCGAAGAAGTGGATGGTGATCAGCCTCCGTTTCCAGTCAGCACAACCGGCCGAATTGATGCGGTGTTATACGAAGAGCCCATACAACCATTCCTAGCAGTGGTAGGGGAACGATACCCGCAGGTCGTCGAATGTGACTGGACAGATTTGGGGTTCGAGATCAGATATCAGGCCGATGTACGGCCGAACGATGAAGAAAGTAAAGAATGAACGAAGAAGCTAAAGGAATGGTCGAGTTCGAATCGGCCGAACTCGGATCGACAGGAGAAAAGGCGAATTGGAGCGAACTCATGGATGCTATTCCAAAACGAACACCAGATTTCAAAGCTCAAGATCCTTTAAAAATGGTCAATGTTTGTACAGATGAGCACCCAAGGGAGATCCCACTGAGTGCGAATTTAGATCAGCAGACGATGAGCCGATTTAATGAGGTGTTAGTAGAGTTCAAAGATTGTTTCGCATGGGATTACACAGAGATGCCCGGATTGGAAAGATTGATTGTGGAACATAGATTGCCAATCAAGGAAGGGTTCAGGCCGCATAAACAGCCGGCCAGGAGGGCAGCGCCCGAAATTGTTCCAAAAATAAAAGAAGAAATAGAAAAGTTGTTAGCGGCCGGATTTGTTAGGCCAGCTAAATATGTAGAGTGGTTGTCAAATATTGTTCCTGTAATAAAGAAAAATGGGAAATTGAGAGTTTGTATTGATTTTAGAAATCTCAATATAGCCACTCCCAAAGATGAATAGATGATGCCTATTGTTGATTTGTTAATTGATTTGGCCGCAAAACAGGGAATGTTATCCTTCATGGATGGATATTCTGGATACAACCAAATCTTTATGGCCGAAGAAGATGTATATAAAACAGCATTCAGATGCCCTGGAGCTATTGGAATTTATGAATGGGTAGTGATGCCATTCGGGTTGAAGAATGCAAGAGCCACATATCAGAGGGCCATGAACTATGTTTTTCATGATCTGATAGGAGACTGCGTAGAGGTCTATATCGACGACGTCATGGTCCGATCCAGAGATGTGGAAAGCCATTTGGACGACTTACGAAGAGTATTTGCGAGAATAATATTACACGGAGTTAAAATTAATCCAGCCAAGTGTGCTTTTGGAGTGCAAGCAGGGAATTTTCTTGGGTTCTTGGTACATAACAAAGGCATTGAAGTTGATGCAAATAAAACCAAGGCCATCCAGGAAGCTAGGCCTCCACACGATAAGAAAAGTATGCAAAAATTCCTCGGACAGATCGGCTTCCTGAGACGATTCTTGGCAAATGCGGCCGGGAAGTCGAAACCATTAACCGATTTACTAAGGTTGAAGAAAGAAGAGGAATTCAAATGGGGAGTCGATCAACGGGAAGCCTTCGAGCAACTAAAACAGGCTTTGATCAATCCACCAGTATTGGTTCCCCCAATTTTGGGCCGACCATTGAAGCTATATATAGCAGCGTCCGAAGAGTCTATTGGAGCACTAGTGGCCCAAGAAGACGATGAAGGAAGAGATCGGGCGATTTATTATCTAAGCCGAATCCTTAGGGATGCAGAGCTAAGGTACTCGCCGATTCATAAACTATGTTTGAGTCTTTATCATGCATGCCAGAAGCTAGAATATTATATTCAACCAAGGCAAGTGATAGTGGTGGCTTCGGTTGATATAGTCAAAATCTTGATGAATGATCCGATTAGTAGCCGAAGAATAGCTAAATGGGCCATGAGGTTAAACGCATATAACTTGAAGTATCAACCACTTAAGGCTATGAAAGGACAAATTGTAGCCGATTTCTTGGCCGATCATGCAATACCTCCGATGTCAGACGATATTGAAGAACGTGTTCGGCCGAAAGTGATAGATGAAATAGGAATAGTGTATCTACGCCCATGGATAATGATGTTTGATGGTTCCAAAGCCGCCTCAGGAGTTGGGGCAGGGTTCACACTACAGACACCGGAGGGCAAAATACACAGGTACTTCGTACAATTACCGAACTCCTATACTAATAACCAAGCCGAGTACAAAGCGTTAATTTCGGGGCTACAACGACTTATAGAAGAAGAAGTGAAAGCGGTTATAATCAAAGGAGATTCGCAAGTGGTCATTCAACAATTGTTAGGAGACTTTTCGGTAAAGAGTTCTCAACTGATTAGATATGAAGAGGCAATCGACTTACTAGAAGAATTCGACGAGATATATGTTGAATATATCCCCAGAGAAAAGAATGAATTAGCAAACGAATTGGCTCAACACGCAACCAAATATCGGCTAATGCCGATAGCAGGGAATGTGGAAATACATTTGGCCAAAACAGAGAAGGCCGAATGGATAAAAGAGATAGCACGAACGTTGGAAGATCCATCCGAAGCTAATCCAGCCGAAAAGCGGAAGGCGATGGACTACATAATAATAGGAGGATTACTCTTCAAACGAGCCATCGATGGAGTGCTACTCAGATGTGTTGGAGAAGAGGACGCGAAAAGAGTAATGGGAGAAGTACATGAGGGAATATGCGGCGCACATCGAGCAGGAAAGTCGATGAAATGGAGCATCATTTGGCTAGGGTATTATTGGCCGAAAATGGGAACAGATTGCGAGAAATATGCCAAAGGGTGCCACGAATGTCAGAAACATGGGCCGATTCAGAAGTTACCGGCCGAAGAGTTACACATAATGATCAAGCCATGGCCATTTCGAGGATGGGCTATGGACATTATTGGAAAGATTCATCCTTCTTCGTTGAAAAGGCATGAGTTCGTGCTAGTCGCAACAGATTATTTCACGAAATGGGCCGAAGCTCAGGCATACATTAGCATTTCTCATGAAGAAGTTATTGAATTTATTAAGAGAGTTGATTTACACGTTCGGAATCCCACAGACAATTCTGACAGATAGAGGAACAGTATTCGTGGGAGAGAAAGTCAAGGCCTTTGCAGACGAATATGGGATAAAGATCATACATTCGTCGCCGTATTATCCACAGGGGAATGGGCAGGCAGAGGCTACTAACAAGCAATTGATAGGAATTATAAAGAAGATGATTGAGGATCAACCGAGAAAGTGGCATGAAAAGTTATCCAAAGCATTGTGGGCTTATCGGAATGCCAAGACTTCAGCAACAGGATTCACGCCATTTCGGTTGACATATGGGATGGACGTAGTCCTTCCAGCCGAAATAACGGTGCCGACTTTGAGAACAAGTCAAGCTGATTTGATGTCGGTCGAACAGTACGATCGATCAAAGAAAGACAAATTATTGGAAGTTAATTCCGATCGGGTGCAAGCATTTGAAAATTTGCAGAAGAATAAAGATATTGTGGCCGATTGGTATAATAAGCGAATTCGTGTTAAGCGATTTGGAGTCGGTGATTTAGTGTGGAAAGTTATATGGCCACCTAAGCAGAAGGATGGCCGATTAGGAAAGTGGAGCCCCAATTGGGATGGGCCTTTTATTGTTCAGACGAAATTACCGAATGGAACATACATATTAGTCGACGAAAATGGAGAACAAATCTCGAATCCAGTAAATGCAAGATATATGAATAAGTATTATGCTTCAGTTTGGGATTAAACATTAAGTGAACAGAAAGAAAAAGATTTTATTTCATGGACGAAATATTACAAGGAGAAGCTACTTCGGCCGAAAGCGGCGTCAATAGTCCGAAATTACAATATACAAGGAAACGTCCTAAACTAAAAAGGCGGGAAAATGATAAAGACCAGTGGGATCTGAAGTGGTAGAAGCCCAACATTCATTCCCAGGTCCAAATTCTTCTCGCCGGTGAGAGAAGAGATGGCGGTGCCAATAAAGCCATCTCCCCAGAAGGAAAAGAAAGAAAATAAGTCTCTGCTCCAGCAAGGACACCCCTATGCACAATAAGAGTGAAATCCGCGGGGTATGCCCTTCGGAGCAGAGAAGATGATTCGGTCCCAGAGAAAGGCGCGATTATCATTCGACCGCCCACGACTTTGGGACCGATATTAGCGGGGTTACGGCAGGTCATATCAACATTGAGAGACATGATGGAGCCTGGATATGACCGTCGAAGCATATGTTAGGAAAAGTGCTAAGAGATCCTCTTCCACGAGTAGATGGTAACAAAAAGATTAGCTGAACTCGTACTGCATGAAGGAAAGATTTTTTAGTCATGAATAAGGGTTCAGCAGGCGAAAAGAGCGGGAAAGAAAAAAGATTGAAACACATCAAGGGGATTATGATAAGCATTGCAAAGTGTTGAGGAAAAAGGGAGAAGACGCCAGTATTTATAGAGAACCAACGGAAGTGTCAATTATAGCAAAAATAGAAACGTAAAAAGGAAAGCATTAATCACAGGAGAGACGTTTCAGGAATCCCAATAAAGCTGCAAAAAATATTACCCTGCCAAACAAAAAGATATCCCTGAGATTACGGGAAAACGGATATAGTGATTCACTAACGACAAAGATTTGATAACAGGCCGATTGAGTAACACGAAGAAGAAAGGAGATCGGCCAAAGAAAGGGAGAGAAGTTAAAGTACATCAAACGATACATCAAGAATCCAGTCGAAAAAAAAAATCCCAAAGAGTCATAACAACCATATTCGACTGACAACAACTATAGAAAAAAAAAAATCTCTCAATCTCCACTCAAGTCATAAGCGATATCATCGTCGAAACCACTAGGAAGAGCAACAGCCGAATTTTGGACAGTCGTAGAATCTAAGGCCGATTGAAATTCCTGAAACGATCGAGCTTCAGCTTCAGCCGAAACCGGAAGGTCATCAGGTTGAGATGAGAGAAGATGTTCAGAAGCATCTTGAAGAAGTCCAGACTGAGTATCTAAAAAGAGATCAAAATAGAAGACGGACATAATCATCATATATCATCAAGGTCAAAAGAAAAAATTAAATATTACCAGAGTCTTTCGGATTATCCTTTACATAAGGATCAGCAACAGGGTTATCTGAAACCGTGGAAGCATCGGGTGCAGAAGGAAGTTGAGCAGCGGTAGAATGAATTCTGTCAATCACGGTTTGGGTATCCGACCACAAACCACGGAAAACACCGATGATTTCGTCACTAAAGGAAGTCCTTAAGGAAAGATAACCCATCTCTTCTTGGAGACTAGCAAGCTTATCCCTTGGAGCCTGAGCAGATTTATGGAGTTGTCTGATGAGTCCTTGCAGGTGAGCTGATTCCTTGTCCACCTCAGCCAAGGCATTCGTCACGCCTTGCGCCTCATACTGGAGACGGCTGATTTACGAATCAATGGCAGAAAGACGATCTGAATACTTGAGCCTAAGATCATCATCAGCTGACAACTTGTCCATATAAGCATGATAATCAGAGGCATGTTTGTCAAACTCCAGCTTATAGAGAGTAAGGGAAGCCTGTTCATCCTCAAGTCTTTTACGAGTGGCCAAAATGTTGGGAAGCTCTAGGTCCATCCGTAAAAGACAAGTAAACATCGCTTGATGAGCATCTAGCAATCCTGAAGCAATAAGTTCTTCAGAGAAAGATCTCTTGATATGAGAAAGGAGCAAGAGGATAGGCTTGGTTTGAACTAAGAAGGCATCCGATTGGCAGGAAATCAGGCGTTCCAACTTATCTAGACAAGCCCTGAAAGAATTAGGAATTTCCGACGAGGGGAGAGAAAATGAAGGGGAAAAGAAATCATCCAAAGTACTCCTATCGGGAAAAGGAGAAGAATGAGCGACATCACCAAGGGCTGTCCCTTCTTGTCGGACACGGGCAAAAGAGGGGTCCTGAAGGGAAGCAGAAAAAGAGGAAGGCAGAGCAGACGCCAAAGAAACAGTCGGATCAGGGGTGGTTAAATTAATATCACCAACCCCAAAGGTAGTACGAGTCAAGCTTGGCCCTAGGCCAGCTGATGAAGTAGGAAGTATACCGGAAACAATGGTCGAAGTCTCATCGATAGTGTCAAGAGCCGGATGAGGAATGACAGAACGATGAGGCGTGTCATTCGGGCCAGTTGAAGGATCAGGAGACACAGAAGGACTAGACGAAAATGCAGATCGGCGAGTCTAAAGAAAAAAAAGAGAGAGAGAAAATAAGAATCAGCAAAACAACAGAGAATAGCTTAAAAGAACAAAGGAAAGGAATCACAGGAAACCTGATCAATAGATACAGCCGATCTAGGGAGAGGCGAGCGAGTCGACCGTCTTCGGGCTTTGGAAACAGGTTCGCCTTTCGACTTTCCCGAACTCGTGGCAGGACGCTTTTGCTTCAAAGGAGCAGCAGGAGCAGACGAAATATGTGAACTAGGCGGAAGAGACGAGGCGTCATCAAGAGCTCCCAAAAGGAAAAAAAAAAAAAGAGAGAGAGGAAAATGGAAGAGAAAGCTTGAGAGAAGTATATAACACAACAGAATAAAGAACCAAAGAGACTTGCTAAGCAAAGGAAGTAAAGGATCATCCTCTTGAGAAGAGCAGGAGTAACCGGGGGCCGATTCAATAATGGAAAACATCATAATACCTGGGAAACCACGAGAAATGAGGAAGGTCCGCAAGTCATCGCCGAAATTAGCGCGAGAAAGAACTTTTTCCCACCCGGCGACAAAACGCTTTGTCGACAAGCCAGGGCGGACGTCAAAGGAGCAAACTTCAAATTTGCAAATTCGGACGGCCCATGTTCGGCAAAGACGTCGGCTATTGAACCGATTCGGGTCTCCGTGAAGAGGAACGACTACATCCTGAGCAAAACCAAATTGCCGGCCGACCAAGTGAGGGTTATAAACTTCGGAAAGGATAGAATGATTAGGAAGAACGGACAATGAGCAGTTGAAAATGTGACGAGGAATGATACAAGCATTCCAGATTTGAGCCAACGCCGGCGGAAGAGATACACCGAAGGGAGGAATACTGATAGCCGAAACCCAACTGTTAGGAGCACCAGAGTAAAGGTAACAAGAAGAAGAGTCAAGAGGAAGTCTGTTCATGAAGTAGTAGATCCATTGCTCAATACGCATGCCGGGAAAACGAATCCCAAGGAAATCATTGGCCGAAGGGGGAGTAGTATCAGGAGACTGAGGTTCCAAACTGGAAATATCTCTGAAATGCCAAGCAAGCCAAAGGTGAAGAAACCAAAGAAGGCCGTGCGACCTATTAAGGTAACCTTCAGCCCACCCATGCACCTGGGACGAAATGCCAGAGTACAGGTGAACTAAAAAGTAATCGGTGAGAGGCAAATGGGTTTTATCCATAAGCGACTCCGCCAAAGGATAAGTCTCGAGAATAACATTCTTGGCGGGTGTAAACCAGAAAAATCGGCTAAGAAAATGCATCATGAAAGCCACGGGTTCCGGCTTGAGAAGCTCAGGCTTGTCACCGCAATATCGATTAATCCATAAGGCAAAAGTGAGTCCCGAAAAATAGCCGGTGGATTTCGTCGAGGGTTTTTCGGAACCAGTAACACCCAAAAAATATTTTCCAAGAGAGGGTAAGTCCAAGAGAAGCTTAACATCTTCAATAGTTGGGGTCATAATACCCCAGGGAAAGCAGAAACAATTGATAGAAGAATTCCAGAAACAGAGAAGGGCTTGGATGTGCCGGTAATCAGAAGGGAAAGGTTTAACGCTCAACTTAATCAAATGATTAATGCCGGTAGACAACCAAATCGACTCACATTGAGGACGTACCCGTTCATACCAGGCAACATGTTCAGGAGTTACGAGGGGCCAAGTACTGATGGGACCGAAAAGTTTAGCGGAAAAGTGGTCCGAAAATAATGGGATCGTCTTCGAATTACCGAAAAAAGTAGAAATAGAGGCGGCGGCCTCGGTGGAAGTTGCAAGAGGCCCGAGAGTAGTAAGGCCTTCATCAGTAAGACGAAAGGAAGAGGTATCAGCGAAAGAATCCTCGATGTTCTTGGTTTTTTGGGAAGAAGGCGAGAGAGCTGGTTGCGCCATTGAAGAGAGAAAGTTACAAAGAAAACAGAATGAGGAAAAGAGAAGGGCAAAGACTAAAATATAAAGAATATGAAGATGCGTGGCCAGATTTCAAGGAGAAGTTAGCGCACGAAAAGGAGAAGTTGAGGGAATCGAATTTACTTGAGATCTTTCAAGAAGATGAAAAATCGCCCAAGTAAGGAGGGCATCTGTTAAGGCCACAAGAAGCAGTGGGCCGCAAGGAGAATAATTGGGCCATGCAATATGGGCCGAAGAAGGATTTTTAAGAAGAGTTGGGCTTAAAATCGATTGGGCCGAGAAATAAAAAGGGAACGATCCAAAACAGAAGAAGAAACCCGAACGGAGGGAGATTTCGGAGGGAAGAGGTTTCGGCCGAAATAGAGCCAAGTCAGCCGATTGAGGGAGTTGAAAGTCGGCTAAAGAGAATAGGCCGGAGGAGCGGTTATCAAGCTCCGGCTATAAATAGGGGATGCCATGCACAGAATCCAGGAGATCAATCCAACCGCCAAATTCCTTTATCAAATTTAATTCTTTGTATCTTTACTGCTTTCTTTACAGTTTTTCCTAGACTCTAGCTTAGCTTGTAGCGGTTACTTTCCAAGTCCACCGTTGTTTCTCAACAACTGGTAGTTTGGTTCCTTTTTCCGGTGAATTCGCCGTTGTTTCTTAACAACTGGTACATTCTCCATTGTATCCAGTTTGCCATTATAAATTCAGAGAATATTCAGTCAAGTTTGGGCGCATTATTGTTAATCCGAACCCGTAATCGGTTTGATCATTTTCCGATAGCCTCCCTTGAGGAGAAAAAGGTCATTGGCTCATCACCAGCCAAACATTATGATAGTGATGTCAGAATATGACTTTGTAATGATAATTTCAATACATCACATAATTTTACTCTCACATTACATAATTCTACTATCTCACCATTACTCTCACATTACATAATTTACTCTCATATGCATAATTTTTCTATTATGCACCATAACCGGATTGGTAAAAAACAATCAATTAGTTGGATTTTTTCTATTTTTTCTACAAATTAAGTTGCAAAACCTTTATTACTCTTTGATAGCTATGACCGATTTGGGTGTAATAATAGCTAGTTGCAGCCTGCAGGTCTGTTCGAATAATTGAAAAACAATCAGGATCAAATTAAATAAGGTTTGAGTTACATCACAAAATAGATTTTCCTCCCTAATTATATTTATAGTTTTTAAATAAATATATCAATTGGTTCCATAGAGAAGTGGCAAAAATCTTGCATTTTTATTTTATTTTTTTCCGGTAGAAAGGAGGGTCGTAGAAAATCCAGTGCGTGCATTCATAGACCTTGATTGACGAAATATAGGATTTCCAAGGAACAATAGGTAATAACTTATCTCTTATCAATATGCGAACAATCGATACGGAAATGACATGATACACATCATCAAATTCGACTCCGAATGGACCATTCTTGCAAGTTTTATTAAGAAAAAATAATTTGCACAATGTCATACAGTCCTTATTAATTCATCCCAAGAAATTAATTTATCGGTATAAAGATTTGATTCCATCGATATCATCTTTGCCAATGCCCTTTCTTTGTCCCGCCCCAATACTTGGATACATTAGGGCTTCTTCCTCAGTGCTATGCCCTAATCCAAGAATATGTCCCATTTCATGCATCCCCACTGACTGCAAATCCATTTTTCCAGGTTTCACCCCATCAACCCAATCCTCATCTCCATCATAGTGAAGTATCCCACGAGTCGGGGCAAACGCATGTGCCAATATGCCCCCGGATCCATCAAAACGTGCCCCATCTCCGTGATCCTTGACTTGGAAGCTGATCTTGATATCGGCATTATCATAATCTTGTGTGTAGCTGAACTTGAATTTCGATACCTTTGCCCATTCTTTGAGGGAAACTTCAATGGGATGCCTGGCATCCTGGCGTGTCCCGGGGCCAAACGAATAAGTAAGTGACATCTTTGACCACTTAGGGTTTCCTGGGAAGAATGTGTATTGGAGGCTTATATTCCGGTTGTGGGGATGGTCTGGCACTCCGCATCTGGGCTCGCCTAGCTTTTGCACGGTTTGGGGATCGAGGATACCCGTGACAGGTAGACGAAAGAACTCCTGGTACAACATCAAAGCTGATTCCAATTTTTCATCGAACACATTATTATTGAGGGCTTCATCGAGTTGGTTGTTGATGTTTTTATTCTCAATTTATCCAAATCTGGAAAGGTACTTCTTAAGTTCAACAAGGTCAACTCGTTGGTCCCCTTTCTGGGCTCCACGGAGGTTCATAAATTTGGATTCTGCATGACTAGAGGAAATGTTAAGGAGAAGTAAGAAAATGAATGCCAAGTTGGAAAAACTTGGTGCCATTTTCAGATGGGAGGTAATTGCTTTGTAATTTGTTTGCCATTTTGTGTGCAAATTTATCAAGGGAGAAAAGGTTGACGAGATAGAAGCATAGAAAATTTAAATTAATTCTCTTACCCGACGTTAATCAGCAGAATCATTGTGTATAATAATGTACATAACTAAAATTATAAATATGAATGGAAGTGGAACAACGCTATGAGATGTCACATATATCGTTGTTCAATCTATCATGTGGGGTTGGAAGAATTTAATACTCATCAATGTTAAAGGCATAAACTATAAAGAGTTAGGGAGGTTAGCGTGTGTTTGGTAACCTCAATTTTCACTTAATTTGAATTAATTAAATATTTCATTATTTATTTTCTGTTTCTTTTTAAATAATACTATAATAATACTACTCTTATGAACAGTAACCTACTCTTATGAACAGTAGTCTATCAATTCTCTCACAAAAATCCCCTTATGAACAATAACCTACCTATTTTCCCAACATTCACTTTCTGCACACAATCCAATACACATTTCTAATGCTTAATAACACATCAATAACTCAAAATGTGTATAAGAAAAAATTCTAAAAATTTGATATTTTAAAACTACATGATGAGACGAATCTAACGAGATCTCACTTGACTATATTTTTTCTTATATAGATGTTGTATAAGATTAGTCAATGTTAAATAATAAACAGCAGCAAAAGTAAATTCCTTTTCACCATAAAATGGAGGAATTATAGAAAAAATGCATAGTACACTTTCAAAATATTGGAGAACCATATTTGAGCGAAATTCACGTTAGATAATTTATATATAAAGAATACTACCAAATAAAAGATGTAACAAAAACTTTATGAGTTTGATAGTTGAATAATAAACAGTAGCAAAAATCAATCTCTTTTCACTATACAAATGAAGGAATTGTAAAGCAAAAAAAAAAAAAAAACATAATGCACTCTCAAAATATAGGAAAACAAAATTCGAGCCTTTGTGTATGCAGAATTTTGCTTTGGGAGATGCAACCCTTCAATGCACACCAGATCTTCAAGGGATTAGTCTTGGGCCCAGTGTGGCCTGAGAATACACTGTACACGCCAAAAAAAAAATAAAGAAGAACCAAATTCGAGCGAAATTCACATTAGATAATTTAATTTCATTAATTATTATAGATAAAGAATTTTACCAAATAATAAAGTATGTAATAAAAACTTTATGGGTTGATATTATATTTATTCATTAAATATAATTTCAATATTTGTTATAGTTCTTAACCAATACTCTATTAATTGAAATTATAGTTAAAGAATATATTGTAAATTATTAATAAGTACTACTTTATAGATTGATACTATATTCATTAATGAATAATAAATATTTATATTAGATAAATTAACTAAATTAGATAAATCGCAATACGACAATAAGTTGATGAAACTATAATCATTTTAATTTGTCAATGGATTCATTTACAAGAGTATTTCTTATATTCTTCTAATTTAATCTGGAAATATCTACATCTTTATGAAATTTCTAATATCTCAACGCTTTAGGGTGTGAATCAATATTAATAATCAATTATCGAGTATAATACGATTTCACGTACTTTCTTTGTCAATGTATGAAATTATAGTCATGTTACTGTAGAAAGGTTTTTATCTTTGCTTTTTAATTTTTTATCCATTCAACTATTGTTTGTAGTATAAGTATTTTTTTAAGATACTAAATTGTAATATATAAATATTGGTAATGACATATGTGGTCGATTTGTATAGAATGTATAGATGTACTCATGTAATGCTTAAAATAGTTTAAGGAGGTTGGAGAATATAATCGACATAATAAAATTGAACAATTTATTTGTTAAATTGGATTATTTTACTCATAATTTCCATAATTTCCGCCCATTGGGCGGGGGAAATACTAGTAATAATAATAATAATAATACTAATAATATGGGGAAAGACGGAGAAGCCGAAGCCTTTTCCATCATTTTGATTTCTAGAAAAACCCCATTTCACGGTGTCAAAATCAAAATAGGATATGTATTAGAAAAACGGAAGATCTATTCTCTTTTTTTTTTCAAAAAATCATTTGGAGATTGTGCAATGCTTACCCTCGTGACTCAAGAATAAAAACCTCGCACAACCAACAAAGAGAAAAGGAGGACTTTCGGCGGATGACGAGGGAAACTCAGGCCAAATTCAATTCAACCTGATACGATTGTAATAGAATGGATGCCTTCCCCCAATTTTTATGAAAGCCTTTCATTTGCTTCTCTTCGATGGAAGTTTGATTTTCCCAGAATGTATCCTAATTTTTGGCCTAATTCTTCTGGATTAGACGGAAGTTCATTAAAAACTTCTGCTTTCTTTAAAAGATTCTGAACAGTTCCTGTAGGTTGAGCACCTTTCTCAAGGAAATAGAGAATAACAGGAACATTTAAATAAGTTTGATTCTTCAATAATAATAATAATAATAATAATAATAATAATAATAATAATAATAATAATAATAATAATCAACTCAATGGTTTTGGCTTAATATATATATATATATATATATATATGAATTCTTAAATATAAGGGTAAATTATAAACTAGCATATATTTAGTCTTCAGTTATGCATAATTAACAAACAATCCTTATTCAATTTTAGATAAAAGTTTTGATAAAATATCAAATTAATGGTTTAGTAAGAGTAAGACTTATTATGTAGATGCGAAGTGGCCGGATTACTTTGGTATCAAGGGGTGGGTGTTGGGACTGCGATCACCACCCTAGCTAATTAACTCCGGCATTAGAATGATATTGTCCGCTTGATCAAGCCCTCACGGTTTTATTTTTGGGCTCCTCCCAAAAGGCCTCATACTAATTAGAGTTAGGTGGACTCTTATATTTAGGGATATTTTTCCCTATTCTTCCGATGTGGGACTTGAGTTTGCTACCCAACAATGGGATGGTTTGATACCGTTTGGGGGATTCCAGGAACTGTAGATAGATTGGTGGAGTGGTGGTTTGGTTTTGATCCAAAAAAGGGGCGGAAGGAAATCTGGCTAACCACGAGTTTAGCAATAATCTGGACAACTTGGAAAGTGAGGAATGAAATTATTTTTAAAAGTTATCAATTTAACTTTCATTTGGCGGTGGAGGAAATAAAATGGAGGGTTAGTTTTTGGTGGAAGATGGCGTTGAATGGTACTGACTCGTCCTTGGGTTGTTTGGCAACAGCGTTTCCTGGGGGTCTGGTTTAAAAAAGGAGCGTGTGCTTCAAAGGTCATAGGCGAGGACTGGTATGGGAGCGCCTAGATTTGGGTTGGTGGAAAGTAAATACGGATGGGTCGTCAATGGAAACCCGGGGCCGGCGGGAGTTGGTGGCGTTATCAGGGATGATCAAGGGAAGGTGATCTTCATTCTCTCGGACAACATTGGCAGCACGACGTCTAATGAAGCGGAATTGGTTGCTGTTCATGGTGTGTGCGTGGCTTTAGTTCGAGATCATAGCTTTCCCCTCCAAAAGCTGTCTTTCGAATGTGACTCATATAATATGGTTCGATGGCTGAAAAACCCGGAGTTGGTGCCCTGGCGGTGGAATCATTTGATGCCACCAATTGCTACGGTATTGAAATTTGCTGGAGAAGTTAGAATACAACACATATTGAGGGAGCGAAATGACCTTGCTGACTTTTGGGCTAAGCGTGGCGCGGTTGGAGAAGAACGAATGGAAGAGTGGCTCTGAAGTTGGTGATACAATGTTTTTTATGTAACTTTGGTTTTCTCAGCAGAAGCTTTCTGGTTGTGTGCAGATGGTATGGGCTTTTTCTTTAAGTCGTTCTTGCTGTGTATCCATAAACTTTGTGTTGTGTTCGGAGGTTATAATATATATTTTCCCACAAAAAAAAAAGAGTAAGACTTCATATTCAGACATCAGACTTGAGTTTTATATCTTAACTTAAACTCTTTCTATAAAGAGTTAAATTTTTTTTTAGGCCATAACAAGGCGATATTTCCGGTTTTAGGCCATGACAAAATATTATTATGTTTTTAGGCCATTACAAGGCATATGGGCTGAGTATAGGCCATTTTGACCAAGTAGTGTTGTGTGGGCCGCGTGTGTGCAACGCGATCTCCTCTTGACGCGCGGGCCATTAGTATAAGTGGACCGGGTTCACCAGTTTTCTTCTCCAAAATTCTGCCCGTTTCTCCCCCTTTTAATTTAGGGTTTGCGCAGATGCAATTTGGCGCCGATTGAAGGTAGACGACGAAGCTGGAGTATCTAGCATTTAGGAAACTTCTCAGGTTTGTGCATTGGGTGACAACGGCGACGTCGGAATCGAATTCGACTTGTGTCACTTGGTATGGGATTCCTAGAATCGAATGTGGCTATGGTAGGAGTGCTCGCCTGAAGACTTGTTTGGAGGCCCCATGAAACTTTTGACAAGTTTCATTAACACGAGCTTTTGCTAAAATTATACCAGGTTAGGATTTATTAAATGAAAAGCGTTATGATTCACGGGAAAGGGTTTAGGGATATATCAAGATTATTAGTCTTTTTATTACTCAAGTATGGTGTTTTGGTTTCAAATGGCGCTGTGGTCCTCTCTGTCATGAAATGTTGACAAATCTCATGGCATAGCCGGGATAGGTTGACCTTCAGCCTGTCACACTGAGGATCCCCGGCAAATATGCCATGATACTTCTCATCAATTCTTGCCATAAGATTTCCTGCCATGAAACTTTTGACTGATTCCCACTACATGAGTATTTTCCAAAAATTCGTGATCCTGGTTTAGGTTTTATTTAATGAAACCAATTTATGATGGCGGGGTTGTGATTAGGGATATATTTATAAGTAATCATGTTTTTATTGCTCGTGTTTAAGAAACTGTGCCCCCGAAAGCGCACGGTGTCAAAAATTGCAGTAATTTATAGTAAGACCGGATCGTTCACTGGAGGATGTGCGATAGAAGCAGGGCCCACGTCATTTACTAAGATTTTTCACTCGGTTACTCGATTCAAGTGTGTGAAATGACTAACAACTACTTGACAGAATTTAAACTAAGCTATGAAAGCAATTAAAATAAAACAGATAAAATTATTCTAGAAAGCGAATTAAAGTTAATCTAAGAAAGCAATAAAATTAATCTAAGAAAGCGATTAAGATTATTCTAAGAAAGCAGATTTAAATTATGACAGAAGGGACAGGAAGAAAAGAATAAAGATTGGACAAGATTCAGATGGAACACAATTAAACTTCCATTTTGTTACACAGATCTTTGTTTGGGATAATTCGTTCAGTTAGCTAATTCTCATGCTCTCTGTACCATGTTCCCTTTAACAGACAGGTACTTACAGCAAGAGTTTACATGCTCTTAAGAAAATAAATTCTAAGATACCACAGATGCATAACTACCCTTGCAATGGTATGTTATTTATCTGTGGTGGATAAGCAACACCTGACAAATCATTAGTTGAAGTGTCAAGTACCGCTATCATTCCCCAATGTCACGCCCAAAGATTCTAATTAAGCCCTGAACTATCCCTTAACTCTCAGTCCTAGTAGCAGTTACACAACTCTCAATACAACCGAGTAACCTCTAACGAAAGCATTTAAAAGAAAGCGGTAAAGAAAGCATTTAAAATCCTATCACTCGGAGGTTTTTGAAAGTCTGACCCTGGTAGTAAAAGAAAGCCCCCAGTCAGAATCACCGGATGTGGATCAAGAATTCCCTATTCTCGGTGAACCGCTCGCAGTGTTCACTTCTCGTCGGGTGGTTATGAGGTACAAACTAATGAAACGAACTAATAAATTAGTTCGTTCCGGATGCACTCACTCAGGATTCAAAAATAGGCTTTGGCAGAAGAAGATAGCAGTTGAAAGAATACTCAACCCTACCTTAGAAAATAACCAAGGCCCGAATGTTGTTCCTCTAGTATTATCTGTCACACCTTATCGGAATCCAAGTGGAATCTGACCTAGTGCAATATTTAATACAAGATTTCCAACAAACAGCAATTTTGGAAAATAATAAATCTGAAAATCATTCCCTATCAGGTACTAGACTCTCAATTAAAACACAGATCCTTTCAGTCTAGGTGAGACCTAATCGCTGACTCTGCTTCTAATTTCCCAAAATCAACCCCCAGTCGGATATGAATTAGTCATAACTGTCGAATTTATCCCTTACTCAGATCCGGATTTTATAAAGGAATTTTTGTTGGAAATTTATTATGAAACATCTGATTTAAATCAAGACTTCTATGTCCAAGGGAAGGATCCCAAAATAATATGACCACAATATCTACATTGTAATATCATGCATAAATTTATAGAGACGTGTAAAATAAAATAACCCAAAATATAAGGTGGGTTTAGACAGAATGTGAAACACAGAGATGAAATAGCCAGAGATGAGAAGAATTTATTTGGCTAAAAAGATGACAAGAATAATCAGGATAATCCGGACTGCAAACATCTGCTATCCAGGTCCTGATCATTTCAGGTGGGATGATTTTTAGACAGTGGAATGCCTCAAATGACAGTTGCCGCCGTCATCTCAGACTCCACTGTCTGTGAATTTGGATAAAAACCCACATGTTCTATTACTGCAATAATCATTAGATGACATTGGCATATATCATCTAACGTTACTACAGCTCCAGATTCAGGTTTGAAATTAAAGTAAGAAAAGAAAACTGTATCCGGATGGGAGTCAGCTGAGCAGCTATTATAATCCCGGAGGGATGAACCGCCAAGGCTTCCACCGACCACTATCTGGACCATGCAAAATAACAACTAGTAATTAATATACAGATCACGAGCTAGTTATCCGTGTGGGAATACCCGCCAACATTAATCTGATATATTCCTTATTAGCTGTTTCTCACATTACGGGAAAAGACAAAATAAATAAAAGAAAAATATTTTGGGTCATCTTGCATGAGAGACATTGGTTTCTCATGCAAGGGTATGGAATTAAATCCATAATTACTCTTTATGTCTAAATAATCACTCATTCCATAATTAATTAATTAATTACAGTCCGGATTATATACTTAGATCATTAGAGTTTAATCATTTGTAGAAGAATCTTTTAATAGGGAATTGAACAAAGTTCTTTATATCAAATTAATCATGGGTTGAGATCATTGGATTTCAACCTCAAAATATTAATATAAAGGTTCAATTAATTAATGGAGTGAGATGAAGAATAAAAATTTGGCAAAAAGGTGCCACTTTGTCGCGATGCAGAGTTTGTGTCGCGGAGCGTGGCTCCGCGACAGAGGTTTCGCGACAAAGGGGTGGGAAATAAAAGAAATGGGATTTTGAAAGTTTAGGGTTTGTTTTGTCGCTAAGTAAAGAAAATTTTGTTGCGGAACGTGGTTCCGCGACAAGGCCATAGCGACAAAGGGGTTGAAAATTGGTAAGGACATAATTCCTGGTCGCGGAACAAGGATTTTGTCGCGGTCCGTGGTTCCGCGACAAAGGTTCCGCGACAGAGTCCTCCCAGAATAAAATTACAAGTATTTGGGTCCTTGGTCGCTGATCAAGATTTTGTCGCGGAACGTGGTTCCGCGCCAAGGGGTGTTTCGCGACCAAGGGTTTTAAAATAATGGTCAACAAATGTTCTTTGGCACCTTTGTCGCCAAAGCACCATTTTGTCGCGGAACGTGGTTCCGCGACAAGAGTTGTTCCGCGACAAAGGTGTGTCCAGTACACATGTCAGAAAAGTAAAGTGGAACAGTGGCATGCATTATGTGTGATCTCACCCATTTCAGATTCAAAAGCTAAACTAAGCTCAAAATAACAAAACAGAATTTGAATCTAGCTAGAACATGCTTGAACATAATAGAAATAAAGCAAACTTAAAACTTAAGAAACCCTAATCTAAGCTTGATCATCCATAAGCATGCAACATTATCCCAAGAAAAAGTCACCAAGCAGTGACATTAAAATGCAAAACAAGGATCAAATGACCCAAGGAAAACGAAAACAGTAAGATCCATGGAGTGTGAGACCCATTTCATGATTTTGGGACACAAATGGAGAATGTTTTCCCATATTATTAAACGGTGCTGTTCATACCCATGGTTTGGGTATCACAAACCCTTAAACAAAAGTTTAGAACAAGAAACAAGGTGTAAAACTGGCTATCTAACTCAAGTGCAGTAAACTACTTCTAACTAGTGCATAAATTAAATAATACAAAAGAAAATCTAACTAAACTACCCTAAACTAAACTAACTACTGAACTTCCCACTTGTCTTCAAGAGTGAGTATTTTCTCTAAAATTCTTCCAACCTCTCGCTCAAAGGAAACACCTCATATTTATAGAGGGGAAACCCTAAGCTCATGGGCCTTGATTTGAGCCCATTGTGTCTCAAGACATCACACACATCACAGCTTTGTCTCGGAGCACCAAGTTTGGTCGCGGAACACACTGCATGTGGCAAAGCTTCTCGACTGGGTCTTGTGTCTCTAAAAATGTATCTTGGTCGCGGAATGGACCTTTGTCGCGGAACAGCGCATCGCGACAAAGGTATCGCGCCAGGGGGCTTTGGCTGGTCTTCTCCTTCATCTGAGCTTGCTTGGTCGCGGAGCGTTCCTTTGTCGCGGAACCATGCATCGCGACAAAGGGCTTCCGCGCCAAAGGTTTTCCTGGGCCTGCTGGATTGGGCCAGATGGGCCGAAAATATTCTTTTTGTGGGCTTTTCTATCTTTTTCCCATCTTTTTGTTTCCTTTTCTTTTTCTCATGTTTTTGGATTTTTCCAACATAAATATGTAATAAAATTACATATTTATGCCTTTTTCATACCAGCTTATTATTTTTACAATTATGCATAAATTAGTCCAATTCGACTGCTTTCTTACTTAATGTAAGACCGGAATGCGATCAAATGCCCGTTTAAGACACGGAAATGGATTGAAAATAATGGTCATTTCTGGCCATTATCAACATCCTCACATTTAATACTGATCGTCCCCGAGCAGTCAGAGTCAATGTTCCTATGAACACGGACTCTACATATTCAATTCATTTTCGTGGCTTCATAAATCACATCCTTTATGGATTGGGATAAGACAATCAAAAATTACAAGTTATTAAATTCCCTTGATTGCAGTGTTTAATGAAATGATACTTGCTCACTATATCGGGCCTACAAATCAAACAGTATTATCAATCCTTCATGAACATCATGTTTGAAAGATGCAGAGGTTTAGAATTAGGGCATGACATGAACATTCTTAATGAAACAGAGCCTCACTTATAAGAGAATCGGAAAGATCACTCACTCTCAATTGGGGCTCAGTCAGTGAACGCTCATAATCAGTTTTAATTAAATTATCCCATAAGCTTGCAATTGGACCAACTCGCCACCGGCTCATTTCTTCAAATCGAGATCATGAGGTCTTATTTAAGGGTTATAATGGGGCATACAGTTATAACATTCGGTAGGAAAGGGAAATTTTGGCTAGGAAGCGGCAAGAAGTTATTTTATCATAACAAGGCATATTTTTATTTAAAATTCATGATCATCAATTTATTTCTTTCTTTCTTTTGCTTTTCTTTTCATATTGCATGACATTAGACTATGTCTAATTTGCTTTGTCATTTGCAATTTATTTATGTTGAATGGATCTCAACATGTTCATTTTTTTTTTTTCCGGTTTATTGAATACCGATTTGATGACTTGATGATCATAAATTTAATGCCTTGATAAAATTCATTCTTACACACTTGGGTTTGAAATTTTTTTTTTTTTTTTTGGTCTTTTTAGAAGGCTTGGAATAATATAAAGGGCTTCAAAGAAAAATTAGGCTTAAAGGCTCAAAGTGGTTAATTCTAAAGGGAAAATATTTTTTGGGTTTGGAATTCAAAAGAAGGCCAAAAATTTGGGTTTTTCTAAGTGCCTCGATCATACGCTCGATTTCGGGAATATGGCATGGTCTTGAATCGGTCCCAATCGCAAGTTCTAGTTTCCTTTAATCAAAATGATTCACACATCAAAGAAAGTGAATGAGTAAAAATGACTCATGGCTCAAATCTCACAAGGTTGGGTTGATTCATGTCATACACTATTCTCAAATTTAATCGAAGCTTAATTCTAACAATTTATTCAATCAAAATCTCTAACATGCAGATTTATTACCCAATAAGCTGATCGCATCATTAAATTTTTATAGCTCAAAACCTCAGGAATTCATGTCATGCATGTTCTCAATTATATTATCCCAATTTAAAGGTTTGAAAATTTAATCACAAGCCTAAATTCAACATGTGAATTTAGAGCAATTTTATGCATATTTTTGCTGGTTATTTAATTGAAAGCAGTAAAGAGGCACTGCTGACATACTGAGTATGCCAACAGCATATTTTTGGCCTGACAGTCACTTATTCATCTTGGACTGTGCAGACATCTTTTCAAGAATAAAATTGTTTGGACTGCAAAATTCCAAAATTAAAACAGTGAATGATATCAATTACAAGAGATTCCATTGCAATCAGAACGATTTTGCACAAGGGGAATGAAATTCTCTTATATGATATTTACAATTATGCTCGTTTGAAATGACAATTACACGCTCAATTTGTTTTCTCTTCTGGCTGATTCGACGGCTCTGCTACATCTGATGGAGGTGGGGGTGGCTTGGGGAGTTGACTGATGAGTGCTTGCATCAGTGTTTCCATCATCTTGCGCTGCTTTTCTTCACTCTCCACTCTTTCTCTATGTATGCGCTCTTCCCTTTCCATCATCTTTTGCCTGAATTCCGCCTCTTTCCTTTCCTTCTCTTGCTTCTCCTTCCGTTTCTCTTCCTTTTCTCTCCTACGCTCTTGGCGTTCTTCCTCTCTCTCCCTTCTTCGCTCTTCACGCTCCTCTTCTGCCCTTTTCTGCTGTTCATCTTGCCTTGCCATAATTACATCAGTCATGGACTTCATTCCCTCGAGCATAGATTGACTCATTCTGCTCACCATCTCAATCGTTTGGGAATCAGCAGGGAACTGAGATACGTTCTGGCTTTGAGGAGGCATCTGAGGTTGAGGTTGAGTCGGGGGTGGAATTGGAATCTATGTCCGTTCTTGGTCCGCAGGAGGCTCCTCTTGAACATTCGAAGGTCCTGCATCAGCACAGGTTTTCTGTGTTCCCTTCTTTGTCTTGGGCTGCCTCTTTCGTTTTCTTGATGCCTGCCCACCCGATATGAAAGAGGATTGAGCGTCTGAATCTCCTCTGACGAACAGTTGGGGGAGGGAGTATCTGATACTCTCACACAGGGGGAGTCTCGGCACACTGATAGGTGGGTTCACTTTCACCACTGTGTCACCCTCGAAAGCGCTCAGATCAACTCCCTGAGCTATGCAGATTCTCCTAATCAGATTTGGATAGCATAGCACCTGTCTATCCTTTATCCGGGTTATCATCACCTCGAATACATGCCTCCCTATATTTAGTTTTGCTCCGCTCCACATTCTTGCAAATCCCATTAGCACATTTCCAGATGTGGTGTGCGGGTGCGAATTGGGCCGGATCTTGGACATGTAGAACTCATAAGTTGGCATGAACTGTATCCGCAGCCATTTTGCATTGAATGTGTGTCCAGGGGCGGTCACGCTTGTCATGCTGTTAGCCAAGGTTGCATACTTCGCATATTCACTCGTTTTGGCTCTCTTTGTCATGATCTCATCAGGGGGAAATTCACTTTGGATATCTGGAGTCCCGAAGAACTGATTCAGCCAGTCAGGTGCAATGTTAATCACTTGTCCACGAATCCATGTTGTTCTGGCATCTTTATCGATGTTGGAGAAGAATTCCTTTGTTAGTTCCACGAAGCCATCTTCGTCGTGATGCAGCATGAAGTTACCCCACTCTTGATTTCTGTAGAAAGTCTCAACAGTGGGGTGCGATAACGCATCAGGTCTGAACCCTTTATCCGGCACTATCATCTTCTGCAACTTCTTATACTTTTCTGCATTCTCTTTGTTGCCGTTGAACTTGATCTGAACCTGTTCTTCACTCAGCTTTTTCTTCCCATATTCCTTTGAAACGCCCATTCTTTGCCTTACAGTATTCTCAGACCAAAACTCGACTGGTCGAATGGATCCGACAGACTCGTCGTCGCTCGTGTGCCAGTCTGTTTGATCGTCTCCCTCCTGTGGCTGGTCATCCCTTGGTTCAGCCTCATCTCCCCTCTGACTTGGCTCTTGCTCTCCATGAGCTGCTTCATCTCCGAATTCCTCCTCAACCTGTTTAATTACATGTTTCATCGTATTGAGTTCACAATTTACAGGCAAAGAAGATGTAGTTACATGAAAATTACGGTCATCAACATCAGTTGATACCTCCTCCTCCTCCCTAATTCTTGCAGCTCGTCCAACTGGACGTTGGAAAATAGGCGCCATTTGGTCCATGAATTCTTGCTCCTCTTGCTGAGCTTCTTCTTCTGAATCATTCCCATCTGCAGCTTCAGTCAAAATTCCTTGAACCTTTTCTTTAAGCGCAGAGGTCATGAGAAGGTCGCCTGGCTGCTTTTCCAAGGTTTTGGCCAGTGCTACCGGATCTATGGAGTCTTGCGGTCCTTCTGACTGTTCAGGTTGGTGCGACGGGCCCTCGTGAGTGATGAATTCTTCAATTCTGGCCGTGCCCACAAGGGGATCAATCAATTGACCCACTTCTGTCTGATATCTGATTTGATTTGGCTTTTCTCCAGCATCAATTCTCGTTTCAATCTGTTCGTTGATGTTCTGTCTCAATTCTTCCCGAAGTGTCTCAGCACTACGAATCGAGGGGCCAGTCCATCCTGGTGGTTGTTCTCCTTTGATCTTCAATCCCTTTCCTTCGACTCCACCAGTGATCTTTAGTTCGAAATCTTCCTCATCACCCCGCTCAGCCTCTCCAGATTTCCTGCTTTCCAGCTCAGCCTGCATCTTTCTGGCAGTTTCTTCATCCCTGGTCTGCTGGATATTCTTTCTGATCTGCTCTTCCTCTGCAGCTTTCTTTTCCATTGCCAAGCGTTCTTCCTCAGTCAATTTCTCTACTCCCGAACCACCTGTTACTTGATCCAGCAAACCAGCTAATGCAAGTTCATCATTGTGCATTTTTCTGGCTAGCTCAGCATCGGATATCACCTGGTGCTTCTTTTTCGGGGGTGGTGGCGGCATCGGCTTTTTACCTCTGTCCTTGGGATCTGTGGGCTCTACCACTTTCCTGACAGTTGGCTCAGGTTCCTTGATCTCTACTTTCTTTTCCAGAGCTCTTGCTGGTTTATCTTTGTCAGCAGATTTCACCAACCTTCTCCTTGTTCCCGGTTGAGGTGCTGGCTGACCTTCAGATGTAGCCACAGCGGTGGAGGTTTTCTCGGGATGTATGGGTGCCTTAGTGGTGGCAGGTGCTACAGCAGATGTTGTCATTTCAGTCTGAGCTGGCTGTACTGGAGTCCGGACTGCTTCTTGCTGCACCACTGGCTCGGACGTAACAACTTTTTGTACTTCAGTCTGCCCTCTTGGTGGTAATGCCGAAGCTTGTACTGCTGGCTGGGTAGGCTGTGGGTTGGCCTCAGGAGGGGTGGAAAAATAAGCATCAATCTCAGCATCTGGGTCCTCTTCCCTGTTTGGTTCACCCTCGTAGCCTAGTTGCTTCTCGGCGCGCTGCAAATAATCCTCAATGAAACTCTTTTGAGTGATTCTCCCCGGTTGGTCCTCCCAGTCCTTCTTGATCTTGGAGCAGAACTTACTCCAAACATTGTTGTTGTAGTGCAAGACCTTTTTCCCATTAGTCGTACTATTACAGTATTCAAGTGCAAACTTGTCCATTTCCATGATCAATTCCCAGTAGGAGTCCCTGTATTGATTCATCATGCCTCCTACCAGATCCTTTTGAATTCCTTCCAGGTAGGACATGTCTTCTGCCGAATCGCACGTGAGATACAACCCAGCCTCAGTTTTGGATAGTAAATTGAACTGTCTTTCATTTTTCCTTTTGGGTTTCCAGCCACCTTTGCGTATATCCACTTGCAGCTGGTCCCTTAATACTGCTATGTGCTGGGGAAATTCATCATCTTTGTTCGTTCCGTACCGTCCATACCTTCTATGTGTGAAGATGGTTTCAAGTACCTCATCTGCAGGTAATACTACTCCTTCTTCCAGAAAGGACTTAGTGATACTTGGATTGCCTTTTCCCCAGACAGTAGTCAAGTCGTCCCATTGATCGCGTGCATCCTTGATCATCTTCCTCATTGTGTTCAACAGTGAGGTGTTGCGGCTTTGTTCAAATTTCTCAGCATTTTTGAGGCGTTTGTACAGATTGAAGGTCAGCTCTCGGTGCCTGGCCCGAGCTAGATCTGTAATCCACCTCTGCTCCACTGGTCCTTTTGCTTCAAACAGATATGGATTCCATTTGAATGGAAATGCTTCATACATCATGATGGCCCCACTGTTGATAACCCTACTTAGATCCATATGTTTGTGTTCGAAGGCCATCCGGACTTGAGGATCTACGATCTGGTTAGGGATGATGATGTCAAAGTCAGCTATATTTGGATCTTTCGTTCCTTTTTCCACATGCCGATTCCACACAGCCCTGTGCTCTTTGAACCTCAATTGGATGCGCTCATGGTGGACTTCAGGAGTTGTCTTTTCGTCTTGAGGGGCATGCCCCATCATCCTTATCCAAAACTTCTTTAGGAAGTGATAGTAGTCCCTTTCTATCGATGCAGCGACTATCGACCTTTCCTCTGGAGGGATATGCACGTCCCATCCTGGAGAAAGTTTCAATTTTTCGTCCGTAGTGTGGTCCAGAGGTACCTTGTAAACTGATTTGATGGCATCTCTTGCGTCCTTAATCTCTGTTCGATCAATTGAGGCCTGCTTGCCAGCAGCCTCATATGTGCAGTCAGGTAACCCGATGCCTGAGTGCACTACCAATGCATTCCTGAGAAAGGTCAAAGTGTTTAGATACATCCAAATTTTTATAAGTTTTCAAAGACTACTCAGGTGTGAAAATCAACATCCTCACATTTTGAGCTTTGCCAAGCTCGAAATGTGATTTAAGTGATTCAATCTTGAGTTTATTAAAAGATCCAAAGATAAGGTACTTATGCCTTAAGACCTAGAAGGAGATAACTTAATTGGATTATTGAGTCCAATCAAAAGGGGAAAATAAAAATAAAGTGGTCATTGGACCAAAAATTCTTTTTTTTTAATGGGCTATTGGGCCCAAAAGTTTGTTTTTCCAATTTTATTAAACAAGCTCGAGGCACTTGTTGAAAATGGAATGAAAAGATGATGGTGGAATGGATGGCTCGAAAATGGAGTGTGCAATGGAGGCATGGCGGGTGGATTCGCTATTTCCGGATTGTTTGGACTGTCATTGGACAGTTAAAACGTTCAAGAAAATGCAAACACTATTTTTAATTTTTGAAAAGGTTGACTTGATTTTATTTATTGAAAAGTGGGATGTGTGTGGTCCCATTTTTGGATTTTTGTAAAAAGGTAGCAGTTGAGGTGGCAAAATACTGCTACTTAACTCACACTTTTTAGTTCCATTAGGAACAAAAACACACTTGTCAACCCAAAATTCCTAGTACTATTCTTGTCTTTTAGTGAAAAAGTGATTGGCCAAAGGGGCTTTGGTGTGTACAGACTTGCTAAAACAACACAAACACTCAATTTTATGTCTGCAGCATACATACACGGTCATGCCAAACAGGGAAAAACATTAAATGTCAAATTGGCATGCAACATTCATGAGCACACTAAGGCAAAAACATAAGATCAAACTCTTATCCTGGCTAAAACATGGAATCACACTGCCTCATGCTTCATAATTATGAAATCAAACACGGTGACATGCTTCAAACTAACAACATCAAGACATTCAAAAATGCCCAAATGCTCGCTGGTTTTCCAAATTTCACCATTCTAGGAATTTGAGAATTTCAGCAGGTTTCTTCAGATAACTAAATCAATACTCAGGCTAAAGATTTACAAAACCAAGGTAGGATAACTAAGAACCCAGTTGAGCCCTAAAAATTTTAAAAACACAGAACAATGGTGCTTCTACCCCCTAACTGCTAACATGCTCTCCAACAGCCCTAAGTTCAAAAATTTCAAAAATCAATAACCGAACTCCCTTGTGCATTCATATCACAAAACAACACTTCCCCTTCTCCTAAATCATGCTCGGCCATTACAGTTATAAACAGGGAATCAAAATCCAACATGCCCGAACCACACATTCCCTAAAATCGAACTCGGATAAGCACAAAAGTCCAGAACAACATATACTCATACATTTTCAAGTTCCAGAACACAAAAATCCTCGAAACCACCAAGATGCGAAAACAGGGGCAATGGGTGCACGAGAAACAGTCAAGAAAAACACTTACCAGGGCTCGGCTTTCTTAGGAGACGACGAAGACGAGGGTTCCATTGGGTTTGCAAAAATCGGGCAGAGTTTCCCCCGGGTTTGGTGGTCGGAGTGTGCGAAGAACACGGTGGTGTGCTTCGGGAGAGGTGGTTTCGCGTACGAGAGATTTTTCCGAAAATTTCTAAGTGTGGGAGCGTGGGGAAGAAGAGGGAGGTGGAGAGGTTTAAATACTAATGGGCCGGTCGCGGAACCCTAGCCCATGGTCGCGGAACAGGATTACGCGACCGGGCTTCGCGACATTAGAGGTGTCGCGGAGTGTGGGACTTTGTCGCGGAGTCATGCACCGCGACAAAATGGCGAGGAAGAATGGAGTGGTGTGCCCGTGTCGCGGAATAGGAGCTTTGTCGCGGTGCAGTGCTCCGCGACAAAGGCTTCCGCGACAAGGACAAACAGAGTTCAGGGGCGAGTAAAATTTTGTCGCGGAATTGCACTTGGTCGCGATGCTGGGCATCGCGACAAAATGGTCACTCCGCGACAAAGACAAACAAGGTTTTCTGATAAGGGGAGTTTTGTCGCGGAGTTGTACTTGGTCGCGGAACGTTGTTCCGCGACAAATTGGTCATTCCGCGACAAACTCTTTGAATTTTCAAATTTTCAACGGATTGGGCCCGAGTGTGATATTGGGCCTGCGTCCATTTTATTTGAGTTGGACCTGAATGAATTCAGTCCAAGTAAATTCAAATCATTGGGCCATTATTTAAAATAATCTACTTGCATAAAATTAGGTTGGGTCAGTTCCCTTTATCTGCAAGATTTATTCCGGATCTTAAATTTCTTTAAATTCCGAAAACAATTTCTCAGATTTGTGGAATTTTCCCAACCAAGAACCTGGTTTTCCTTGCTTTTTCTGCTTCTTCTTTTTGGTGGTTCCGAATTTCCTGCAAGACAGATAAATACCCATTAGGTTAGGTTTTCTCCTCAGTTCAACATCCTCACATTTAGAGTCTTGGTACTCTAAATGTTCAATTAATTTTGAGGGTACTTTTTCTGTTCTTGATTAGATATATTACACTAAACTAGACTGATCTAAGCTAATCTAGGAGTAATCAGGAGTGTAATCCTCTTAATAAACGACGCTGCATCCTCCCCGGCAACGGCGCCATGAAACTTTTGACAAGTTTCATTAACACGAGCTTTTGCTAAAATTATACCAGGTTAGGATTTATTAAATGAAAAGCGTTATGATTCACGGGAAAGGGTTTAGGGATATATCAAGATTATTAGTCTTTTTATTACTCAAGTATGGTGCTTTGGTTTCAAATGGCGCTGTGGTCCTCTCTGTCATGAAATGTTGACAAATCTCATGGCATAGCCGGGATAGGTTGACCTTCAGCCTGTCACACTGAGGATCCCCGGCAAATATGCCATGATACTTCTCATCAATTCTTGCCATAAGATTTCCTGCCATGAAACTTTTGACTGATTCCCACTACATGAGTATTTTCCAAAAATTCGTGATCCTGGTTTAGGTTTTATTTAATGAAACCAATTTATGATGGCGGGGTTGTGATTAGGGATATATTTATAAGTAATCATGTTTTTATTGCTCGTGTTTAAGAAACTGTGCCCCCGAAAGCGCACGGTGTCAAAAATTGCAGTAATTTATAGTAAGACCGGATCGTTCACTGGAGGATGTGCGATAGAAGCAGGGCCCACGTCATTTACTAAGATTTTTCACTCGGTTACTCGATTCAAGTGTGTGAAATGACTAACAACTACTTGACAGAATTTAAACTAAGCTATGAAAGCAATTAAAATAAAACAGATAAAATTATTCTAGAAAGCGAATTAAAGTTAATCTAAGAAAGCAATAAAATTAATCTAAGAAAGCGATTAAGATTATTCTAAGAAAGCAGATTTAAATTATGACAGAAGGGACAGGAAGAAAAGAATAAAGATTGGACAAGATTCAGATGGAACACAATTAAACTTCCATTTTGTTACACAGATCTTTGTTTGGGATAATTCGTTCAGTTAGCTAATTCTCATGCTCTCTGTACCATGTTCCCTTTAACAGACAGGTACTTACAGCAAGAGTTTACATGCTCTTAAGAAAATAAATTCTAAGATACCACAGATGCATAACTACCCTTGCAATGGTATGTTATTTATCTGTGGTGGATAAGCAACACCTGACAAATCATTAGTTGAAGTGTCAAGTACCGCTATCATTCCCCAATGTCACGCCCAAAGATTCTAATTAAGCCCTGAACTATCCCTTAACTCTCAGTCCTAGTAGCAGTTACACAACTCTCAATACAACCGAGTAACCTCTAACGAAAGCATTTAAAAGAAAGCGGTAAAGAAAGCATTTAAAATCCTATCACTCGGAGGTTTTTGAAAGTCTGACCCTGGTAGTAAAAGAAAGCCCCCAGTCAGAATGACCGGATGTGGATCAAGAATTCCCTATTCTCGGTGAACCGCTCGCAGTGTTCACTTCTCGTCGGGTGGTTATGAGGTACAAACTAATGAAACGAACTAATAAATTAGTTCGTTCCGGATGCACTCACTCAGGATTCAAAAATAGGCTTTGGCAGAAGAAGATAGCAGTTGAAAGAATACTCAACCCTACCTTAGAAAATAACCAAGGCCCGAATGTTGTTCCTCTAGTATTATCTGTCACACCTTATCGGAATCCAAGTGGAATCTGACCTAGTGCAATATTTAATACAAGATTTCCAACAAACAGCAATTTTGGAAAATAATAAATCTGAAAATCATTCCCTATCAGGTACTAGACTCTCAATTAAAACACAGATCCTTTCAGTCTAGGTGAGACCTAATCGCTGACTCTGCTTCTAATTTCCTAAAATCAACCCCCAGTCGGATATGAATTAGTCATAACTGTCGAATTTATCCCTTACTCAGATCCGGATTTTATAAAGGAATTTTTGTTGGAAATTTATTATGAAACATCTGATTTAAATCAAGACTTCTATGTCCAAGGGAAGGATCCCAAAATAATATGACCACAATATCTACATTGTAATATCATGCATAAATTTATAGAGACGTGTAAAATAAAATAACCCAAAATATAAGGTGGGTTTAGACAGAATGTGAAACACAGAGATGAAATAGCCAGAGATGAGAAGAATTTATTTGGCTAAAAAGATGACAAGAATAATCAGGATAATCCGGACTGCAAACATCTGCTATCCAGGTCCTGATCATTTCAGGTGGGATGATTTTTAGACAGTGGAATGCCTCAAATGACAGTTGCCGCCGTCATCTCAGACTCCGCTGTCTGTGAATTTGGATAAAAACCCACATGTTCTATTACTGCAATAATCATTAGATGACATTGGCATATATCATCTAACGTTACTACAGCTCCAGATTCAGGTTTGAAATTAAAGTAAGAAAAGAAAACTGTATCCGGATGGGAGTCAGCTGAGCAGCTATTATAATCCCGGAGGGATGAACCGCCAAGGCTTCCACCGACCACTATCTGGACCATGCAAAATAACAACTAGTAATTAATATACAGATCACGAGCTAGTTATCCGTGTGGGAATACCCGCCAACATTAATCTGATATATTCCTTATTAGCTGTTTCTCACATTACGGGAAAAGACAAAATAAATAAAAGAAAAATATTTTGGGTCATCTTGCATGAGAGACATTGGTTTCTCATGCAAGGGTGTGGAATTAAATCCATAATTACTCTTTATGTCTAAATAATCACTCATTCCATAATTAATTAATTAATTACAGTCCGGATTATATACTTAGATCATTAGAGTTTAATCATTTGTAGAAGAATCTTTTAATAGGGAATTGAACAAAGTTCTTTATATCAAATTAATCATGGGTTGAGATCATTGGATTTCAACCTCAAAATATTAATATAAAGGTTCAATTAATTAATGGAGTGAGATGAAGAATAAAAATTTGGCAAAAAGGTGCCACTTTGTCGCGATGCAGAGTTTGTGTCGCGGAGCGTGGCTCCGCGACAGAGGTTTCGCGACAAAGGGGTGGGAAATAAAAGAAATGGGATTTTGAAAGTTTAGGGTTTGTTTTGTCGCTAAGTAAAGAAAATTTTGTCGCGGAACGTGGTTCCGCGATAAGGCCATAGCGACAAAGGGGTTGAAAATTGGTAAGGACATAATTCCTGGTCGCGGAACAAGGATTTTGTCGCGGTCCGTGGTTCCGCGACAAAGGTTCCGCGACAGAGTCCTCCCAGAATAAAATTACAAGTATTTGGGTCCTTGGTCGCTGATCAAGATTTTGTCGCGGAACGTGGTTCCGCGCCAAGGGGTGTTTCGCGACCAAGGGTTTTAAAATAATGGTCAACAAATGTTCTCTGGCACCTTTGTCGCCAAAGCACCATTTTGTCGCGGAACGTGGTTCCGCGACAAGAGTTGTTCCGCGACAAAGGTGTGTCCAGTACACATGTCAGAAAAGTAAAGTGGAACAGTGGCATGCATTATGTGTGATCTCACCCATTTCAGATTCAAAAGCTAAACTAAGCTCAAAATAACAAAACAGAATTTGAATCTAGCTAGAACATGCTTGAACATAATAGAAATAAAGCAAACTTAAAACTTAAGAAACCCTAATCTAAGCTTGATCATCCATAAGCATGCAACATTATTCCAAGAAAAAGTCACCAAGCAGTGACATTAAAATGCAAAACAAGGATCAAATGACCCAAGGAAAACGAAAACAGTAAGATCCATGGGGTGTGAGACCCATTTCATGATTTTGGGACACAAATGGAGAATGTTTTACCATATTATTAAACGGTGCTGTTCATACCCATGGTTTGGGTACCACAAACCCTTAAACAAAAGTTTAGAACAAGAAACAAGGTGTAAAACTGGCTATCTAACCGAAGTGCAGTAAACTACTTCTAACTAGTGCATAAATTAAATAATACAAAAGAAAATCTAACTAAACTACCCTAAACTAAACTAACTACTGAACTTCCCACTTGTCTTCAAGAGTGAGTATTTTCTCTAAAATTCTTCCAACCTCTCGCTCAAAGGAAACACCTCATATTTATAGAGGGGAAACCCTAAGCTCATGGGCCTTGATTTGAGCCCATTGTGTCTCAAGACATCACACACATCACAGCTTTGTCTCGGAGCACCAAGTTTGGTCGCGGAACACACTGCATGTGGCAAAGCTTCTCGACTGGGTCTTGTGTCTCTAAAAATGTATCTTGGTCGCGGAATGGACCTTTGTCGCGGAACAGCGCATCGCGACAAAGGTATCGCGCCAGGGGGCTTTGGCTGGTCTTCTCCTTCATCTGAGCTTGCTTGGTCGCGGAGCGTTCCTTTGTCGCGGAACCATGCATCGCGACAAAGGGCTTCGGCGCCAAAGGTTTTCCTGGGCCTGCTGGATTGGGCCAGATGGGCCGAAAATATTCTTTTTGTGGGCTTTTCTATCTTTTTCCCATCTTTTTGTTTCCTTTTCTTTTTCTCATGTTTTTGGATTTTTCCAACATAAATATGTAATAAAATTACATATTTATGCCTTTTTCATACCAGCTTATTATTTTTACAATTATGCATAAATTAGTCCAATTCGACTGCTTTCTTACTTAATGTAAGACCGGAATGCGATCAAATGCCCGTTTAAGACTCGGAAATGGATTGAAAATAATGGTCATTTCTGGCCATTATCACCCCAAACGCCGGGCAGCGATTCTATTGTTGCTCTCAGTGGCCGGTATTCCATCGTTCAAAAATATACATTTTGATTTTTCAAGCTTTTCTTTGATTTTGTTGTTGTTTGTTTGAAGTTGTTGGTCGGTATCCCTTTGTTCGGTTAAATACCATTTGATTTTGCTATCTCATTTTGAATTTCTTGATGATTAGTGCAAATGGGATGTATTTTAGTTTGTTGAAAGTTACTGCTATTGGACAATTGTTGATACACTCGCTCTGCTCTCCTGTTTCCTTCTGTAATTTTTCAGTGTACTTGCTTGAAGTTTAGGGTGTACAGGACAGGCTGTGGTATCGCTTTTTTTTTTTCTTTTTTTTTTTTTTTGTAATCTTGCACTCTTGCTGAATTGAAAAT